>APFE031413088.1:115400-198318 GCA_000404065.3 Pinus taeda | reverse complement strand
AACTTTACTCGCCCTAGAGGCTTAGTAAAGATATCAGCTAAATTATCACAAGTATTACAATAATCCACACAGATTTCCTTAGACTGTATCTTTTCTTGTACAAAATGAAACTGAGTATCAATGTGTTTAGTATTCTTATGGAAAACTGGATTGTATGCAAGCTTTATTGTGCTCTGGTTGTCAGTTTTGATGCTGGTTGCTTCTCTTTGTCCTTCGCCTGCATCACTGAGCAATCTCCTCAACCAGATGGCTTCGCATGTAGCTGCACACAACGCCTGGTACTTGGCTTCGCATGATGATAATGCTATAGTGCTTTGCTTTCTGCTACTCCACGAAATAACCCCGGATCCAATCCTAAATGCATATCCTGTGATGGATCTACGATCATCCAGGTTGCATGCCCAATCTGAATCTAAATAACCTGCTAAAGTAACATCGGAAATGTCAGTGTATAAAAGACCATAATTACAAGTACCACTAAGGTACCTCAACACACATTTTGCTGCATTCCAGTGACTGTCAAGTGGTCTGGACATAAACTGGCTCAACACACTAACAGAGTATGCCAGATCAGGCCTAGTTGTCATGAGATAGATTAGACTTCTGACTAGCTGTCTATACAAAGTAGCATCCACCTTTTTTGTGCCATCGTCACTGCTTAACTTAAGATTCTGCTGCAATGGTGTTGCTGCTGTTTTACACTGTTCCATTCTGAATCTTTCCAACAGGGTTCTGGCATACTTTCCTTGGGTTAGAAAAGTTTGACCAGAATCTTTCCACACCTCCAATCCTAGGCAATAATGAAGATCACCAAGGCCTTTCATTTCAAATACCTGTGACATTCTGTTTGATTTCTTTGATCAAATTATCTGCATTCTCTGTTATTATCATGTCATCCACATACAAAGAAATCAAAATGATTTGCCTCTGTTTATTTATCTTGGTATACATGTTTGGATCGTTGAGGCTCCTATGAAAACCATGCTCAATAAAAAATGAATCAATTTTGTCATACCATGACCTGGGGGCTTGTTTCAAACCATAAAGTGCCTTATGCAGTTTACACACTAAATGCTCCTGCCGCTTTTTCACAAAACCAGGAGGCTGTACTAAATATATTTCTTCCTTTAATTCTCCATTCAGAAATGCAGATTTAACATCTAACTGGTGTAGCTTCCATTTATGTTTTGTTGCTAAATAGATTAGCATTCTAATTGTATTAAGTTTAGCTACAGGGGCAAAGGTGTCATCGAAATCAATTCCTTCTTGTTGTGAATATCCCTTTGCTACCAGTCTAGATTTGTATTTTTCTACACTCCCATCTACATTTATCTTAGGTTTATAAAGCCACTTACAACCTATAGGGGTTTTTCCTTCTGGAAACTCAACTAAGTCCCAAGTATGATTTCTATATATTGATTCCATTTCCTCATGCATTGCATCCCTCCATTCATCTGATTTACTTGCTTCTTCATAGTTTGAAGGTTCTACAATGTTTAAAATTTTGGACATTAAAGCATAGCCTTGCAATCTTGCAGGTAGTCTAGTCTTCCTACTTGATCTTCTAGGTAAAGGACTTACCTCAACTCTATTTGTTTCAGCATTTCCTGGGCCTGCATCATCACTTATTACACTTTCTGCTGCTACTTCTTCATGTTTCTGCTCCTGCTCCTGCTCTTCTTCTTCTTCACTATTCAGTTCTATCAGCAGTGGAATGTGGCTGTCACTGCTAGAGTCTTCCTTTCCATCTTCAGTCTGTTCATGAAAAACGACATCTCTGCTTGCAAACACTTTATGAGTCACAGGATTATATAACTTGTATGCCTTATACTCTGTGCCATATCCTACAAATATACATTTCAAGGCTTTGGGGTCTAGCTTTTTCCTATCTGCTTTCGGTATATGAGCAAAAGCTTTAGATCCAAATATTCTTAAATGACCGACTGCTGGTTTGAGTCCAAACAGTGCTTCAAAGGGGGTTTTGAAGCCAAGACATCTGGTGGGACTCCTATTCTTCAAATAAACAGCAGTATTAATGGCTTCTACCCAAAGACCATTAGAAATACCCTTACCTTGAAGCATACTTCTCGCGCACTCCACAAGGGTCTTGTTCTTGCCTTCTACTACTCCATTCTGTTGTGGAGTGTGTGGCACTATGAATTGCTGTATAATCCCATGCTGCTTGCAGAAGTTCATGAACTCACCTAACCTGTATTCTCCCCCTTGGTCCGAGCGGAGAATCTTTATCTTCTTTCCTGTTTGGTTCTCTATCATCGATTTGAATTCTTTAAAATATCGGAAAGGTTGACTCTTTTTTCTTAAAAAATACACCCAAGAGAACCTAGTGCAATCATCTGTAAATAGTAGAAAGTAGTATGCACCTCCTAAAGACCTAGTCTACATAGGTCCAAAAATATCTGTATGCACTAGTTCTAGGATGTCTCTTTCTTTTCTGTTAACATGCAAAGGGAATTCATCTCTATGCATCTTCCCTAATGCACATCCATCACATTCCAGTTTGATATTATGTAAAGCAAGAAGTCCATCGACCATACCTTTCTTCTGAAGTAAGATGAGGTCTTGCAAATTGAGATGTCCAAATCTCTGATGCCAGAGATTTTCAGTTGTTGATGTTGCTGCAACCATCGCTTGTCGTGGCATGCTCCTTGCATTCAGTATGTACAAATTCCCCACACGTACTCCTGTTGCAACTGTCTCCAATTGGCTCTCCTGAATGACACATCCATTCTTGAAGAATTGCACCTACATGTCCTGGTCTATTATCATAGAGACAGAGATCAAATTCTTTTTAATTCCTGGAACATATAAAACATTTTTGAGATGTTTGATGTCGCCACTAGGTAGCTTCACAGGAATATCCCCACAATCTTTGATCTCATACCCACTGTCATCTCCTAAGTAAATTTTTGATCCACATGTAGACTCTTCAAGAAACTCAAAACAATCTTTCTTACTAGTCATATGCGAGGATGTGCCAGAATCGACATACCATATATTATCCTCATCTCCTTTTGATGTTGAAAGTGCACAGTCGACTGTGAATAATCGAAGATCATGGCTGGGTTCATCCTCTTCTCCAGCAAAACACCCATGATGTTTCCTCTGTTTGCCTTTTCTTTCATCCGCCTGCCTCTTATAGCATTCTTTAATCTGGTGACCAAGCTTCCCACAGGAAAAACATCTCTTAACATAATTATCAATCATACCTCTGAATGATTTCTTTTGAAAAGAGTTGGCCCCTTTCTGCTGTTGCTGTTGCGGTTGCTGATGCTAATGTTGATGCTGGTGTTGCTTTCCTCTGTACTGTCGCCTCTTCGCCATCAGAGCTAAGTCATTGCTCTGAGTTTTCATATTCTGTCGTCGCTCCTCTTCCTGGAGCAGAATCGATGTCAGCTCATCAAACGAGGGGGCTTTCTCCCTTGCTCACAACCCTGAGATGAATGTCTGATATTCATCGGTCATTCTGTTCAGTGTAAGTGTAACCAGATCTGAATCTGATACCTTCTCTCCAATGGCTCCCAATTTGTCTTTCAGATCCTAGACTCTGGCCATGAATCCACCAACGGATTCATTCTCATCCATTTTTAATGTAAACAATTTTCCCTTGAGTGCCAGAACACGATTTTTGTTATGTGTCTCGTACAGGTTCTTGATTGTGGTCCATATATCCGCGGCCGACTTGCAATCTCTGATATGGGGGATAATGTTGTCTTTGACAAACACCTTCAGTATGACTTTCGCCTTTATTTCTCTCTTATCCCAGTCCTGTTCTTGGGCCGGTGTTCCAGTTCTCTGCTGATTTCCCAAGACGATCAACCATGCATTTGCACTCTCCAGCAAAGTTTGCATTTTGAACTTCCAGTTGGAGAAGTTCGTTCCATCGAGCTTTCCAGACTCGTGGAGGTATGATTCTATGCTGTTGTTCCATTTCGCCCAACTGAACACTCCAATCGGCCACCACCGGGCAAGTTCGATCTGCTACCACCAGACAGATCAGAAACTTCACTGTGCCACCACCGGGCAAGTCTGATTTGCTGCCACCGAACAGATCAGGGACTTCACTGTGCCACCACCAGGCAAAACCGATCTTCTACCACCGAACAGATCAACAAGCAAGCTCCAACACGCCACCACCGGGCAAGGGCGATCTGCTTCCACTGAACAGATCAAGGAGCTGCACTGCGCCACCACCAGGCAAAACACCGATCTGCTTCCACCGAGCAGATCACAGAGCTCTGATTCGCCACCACCGGGCAGGTCCGATCTGCTACCACCGAGCGGATCACGGAACCTCAATTCGCCACCACCGAGCAGATCCGATCTTCTACCTCTGAGCTGATCAAGGATCCTCAATTCGCCACCACCGGGCAAATCAAATCTGCTGCCACCGAGAAGAATCTCCACGTGCCACCACCGGGCAACTCCTAATCTGCAACAAAAAATTGCAGATTTCTAGAGAGAAAGAGGTTGGCTCTATGGCGCTTTTAATAGCTACAAATCCGCACCAATTGCGGAAAACAAAAATCCACGAGGTGCACGAACATTGGCGCGCTTATCAGGCAAATTTCGGCGCCAATTCAGTTATTTTTTTTTTTCTGGCACGCTTTTTAGGCTAAAAACAACGCCAATGGCGCGACTTTTTGGAGCGCCAATGGCCAATTGGCTCGTCTGTCTCCTAAAAAAGAGTGCCAATCCACTCCTTACTTCTATAGATGTGCAACTAATGATACATCCTCAAAAAAAATTTAAGGCTACCTCTACCCTAAGCTCTGATACCAAGATAAAAATCACACTTTCAATTAAATGAAGGAGTTGCAGCTCACAGGTGTGTACGACACCTGCTAGACTACACTCAAACAAAGAGGAGACTCTCTCTCACGTTCACTCTACATTACATCAAATGAATATTACAATATTAAATACATGACTGAAAAATAGGTAGTTGTCAACAACCTCCTAAATTCTAGGAACTACTCCTAAACTAAGAAGATGCGGTACAACCACATAACCATTTCTCCATTATTTCTAACTACATTCAGCCCTATTAATCCAGCTGCGAATGATTCACGAGGTCCTTTCAATCCCTTTGTTCTCCTTTCATTTCTGAATGAACCGGAGAAAAGAGAGAGCATCGGCTCCAGTAATTGAAGAAGCAACCAACCAGGAAAGTGAACACCGTCAATATCTTTGAACCGGAGAAAGAAGAGAGAGAGCATGTGCTCCAATAATTGAAGAAGAGAGCAACCAGGAAAGTGAACTCCGTCAATATGTTATTAGGTTAGAAATTGTACCCAAGTACCAGCAAGACATACCAATCTTCCCAATTAGATGTACGACTGTGCAAAAGAAACAATTGTTTTGTAGAGTGATAGATTAGCATTTTATGTGGGAAAATTACATAAACTATGCACAATTCAATTAGGTCTGCTTATGCTATTTATGGATTTAAGCACATTTAACGGAACTCTGAATAAAAAACTAACGCTACTAAGTGTTTGTTGTTGGGGAAATAGGTGTGTTCAGGGTGCACGCAGACCTTAACCCAAAATTATAAAATAAATGGAGTTCTAGGTGGTTTGTGGCTGAACAAATAAAGATTATAATTCTTACCATATTTCTTACCTTCCTTGGACCATGAAAGCAAAGTTTTTTCAACTTTTCTTTCATACATTGATGGTCAGGAGAGAGGTGAAAACTAATCGTTAGATTCCGGATACTTGGTTTGGGACATTGATCTTTCTCCTAACTATCAGACTTTCCAATAAGCAAATTTTGAAAATATTTTGAACTTTCATAATAAAGAGAGATGTCAAATAATTGACTCCAGTTTTAACTGTTTTTGAAATCTGCTATCAATATAAGTTTAACACTTGAGGAGTCTTATCCGAGTTGTGTATATAACTGTGAGAAGTCAATGGACCCTTTCGTTTCACTCAATAGTCTTTAAAGTTTTTAATGTTTCACTAAATAATTTTTAATAACCTTTATTTATTTCACCATAAATAAAATATTTCAATATTCATCTTTAATGTTTAATATGAAGTTGATATATATATATATATACACTAAAAATGAGGAGATTCTATTTACAAATGTCAATTATGTATAAAGTAATTAAAAAAAATTATAGTTAACAAAATTTATTAATCTGTTTTTCAAAATAAAAGATTTTTTTAGCTAAAAATTAAACGAGCATAAATGGCTCTTATATCAAATCTCAAAATAGATTTTATATAAAATCTAAATATAAAAAGAGAGGAAAAAAATAAAAAATATTAAACATAGTAAGAAGTGGAAGCATATAGATATAACCAGAAAAAAGTGCAATGTGCATGAAATGAAATGTTGCCCATAATGACAAAAGGTTAACCAGACATTGGAAAAAGGTAAAAATGAAAGATGATAATAGCAAGTGAAAACGAGATCCTGTTAGATGAAAGATCAGATGTACATATGGTTCGAAATTTACTAATCCATTAAAGTGAGTAATATAGTCTTATTAGTCCCTGCCCTTCAGGCTGGCAGGGACTATAGTAATCGGTTTTGCCCTATAGCATTAGTTCGACACAATAATCGATAAACGCATTTGAGCTTAAACCAAAGTTTCCGGAAAGAACATATCAGAAAATACAATATTTTATCCTTTTAACCAATCAACGCAATTTCCTTCTTATTTGGCCTCAAACCGAGGTATACAGGCTCAAAACGTAGGAAAAAGTTAGGAGAAGTAGACCAACTTGACACCTTCCAGAACTAATGTTATCTTTGCATTAGCATTAATTCGCTAACATTAAATGTTAAAGTGATATATCAGTGAACTAGAACTAGTTTATAAGTAGCTCAAGTTGCCAACACATGTTCCATGCTTGCTTCGGTGTCTGTCTGCATGTTGATTCGGTGTCTGCATGAGAATCCCAGGTCTCTGTCTTCATAACTCACTGCCTACATGCTCTGCGCTCCCACAAACGGACCGATTATTCCAGAGATTCATCTGTGCTCCCACAGACGGACCGATTATTCCAGAGATTCAGCATCGTCTTCAGCCTCTTCAGGTCACTGGATTGTGAGCATTGATCATTTCTTTGTATTTCCTATCCTGCAATATCGACTCAAGCAAATTGTTGACATGATTCTATAACTGAATATCTTACAGGAAAATACTATTTTCTATTTTCACATTTCTGGATTCATGGAGTTTAATTGTTTAAACTTTAAAATATTTTAGAATTGTTTAAACTAACAAAACATCTTCAGGGGTAGGACACTACGCAAGGAACTGATACTCAATAGTGAATGATTGAGCGATGCTGGTTAGTCTTCTGAGTTGGCTGGTCGGGAAGGTGCGGCCAGAGGGGACTGAGGAGGTGAGACATAACAAATAAAGGCTTCATTGTAATAATAATGAGCTTCGATTAACTACAAGCCTTGTCATTGTTTTTCAGACATTTTTCTTCTCGCCGACAATTACAGAGGACGTGGATTAATAGCAAGGAGGCAACAATTGCAAGTAAGGCTCGTATTCACATTTCCACAGAGAAGTATTCAGACATCTCTCTGTAGTTCGGATAAGGTGGTAGTCAGAAGTTCAGACATCTCCCTGAATTTGGGTGGACAACTAGTTTGAATAGTTCAAATACTATTACAGTCAAGGGAATTTGGATCCCTCTGAAATACGGGTAACCAAGCACAGTGACAAGTTTAGATCCCTGTGTAATTCGATAGGAGACTACATTGATGCATACAATTCAATGTCATGTCTAAGAAACACAGTTTCAGAAAGGATATAGAAGCTACAATTACTTGAAGAGGCATTCACGCTACAATTACACGCCACGCCGTTGGAAAATTCGAATTCATTGAAAGCTATGGAGACTTCTTATGATTCAATCACAAATTTTCAGCAATTTACATTCAATTTTAGCAAATTCCAACAATTTCCATAAATTTACAAATTTATTTGCAAATTTTCATTCATTTTTTACTCTATAGATTAGCTAATGCAAATTTGATTTGATTGTTTCCAATAAAAACAAAATCTGAAAAACAGACATGAAGGTAACTGCTGGTTTTTGTTTTAAGAAAAGAGCGTCAGCCAGAAACAAATGGGTATAGTACTAGGATAGGAAATTTACCTCTGAAGCTTTCACATCCAACTGCACAGTTTCACATCCACGCTTCAGATCGGGACACAGGGAGTTTATCCATCGCAGTCTGTAGCTCTTGCCGCTCATTATATTCTCTTAAATTTCTTATGCTCCCATTTATACTAACTATGTGCCGATGTACCATTGATATAAAAGCTATAGGTAAACAGCTCACCATTCAGGAAGACAAAACCAGTTGAATGGAATCCAATAGACCCTGGTTCACAACCCGACAACCGATATGAAGGAGCCCCACCAACTGCAAGCCCCACAGACATAACCTTAGGATGGCCTGCAGGATCCACAGCGAAATTGTTCATAAAATCAGAACCCTTACTGTTTGCCCCAGGGCTCCTTTTGGCATCCGAATTAGTAGGTTTCATCTTAGCATTCTACTGAGGATCATCTGAACTAAATACAAAAATCCGAGAAAATAACCTAATCGGTGGCCCATCCCTTGAATCCATCTTCTCAGAATTAAAGTGAAAATCAAATCCAAAGTCCTAATACCTACTTAAACGAAAATCGACTCCAAGCTTTGAAAAAACCAAAAACCCAAGCGGCAACAGGACCACCAAGGCGCTCAGACTAAGCTTAGGCTTTATGCTCAAACTCATGCTCTTGCTTGAATCAGTGGTTGCCGCAGTTGAAGAAGACCCTGAAGATCCTAATAAGGGAAAACAATAAAAACAAAATCACTAAGAATGTGCAACCAAATTAGCCCAAACCTTCTACACTGTAATTAACAAAATTCAATTCATAATGCTCTACAAATATTCATCTTACCATCAGAGGAATGCGGAGCAGGGGAGGTCTTATTGGTAGCTTCAAAAACCTTGGCATCAGGTGAATCTGGGGAAATATTCAGAAGCGCTCTCCTATTTCCCAGCTGATCTCGGGTTCCATCCCTTCTCCATAAGAAGACCCTGCACAGCGATGCCTGGTTCGATTTGCAAATGAGAGAGATGAGGGGGGACCTTCACGTCGGGTCTGGAGGGCAGGTATTTGTCATGGTTGTCCTGCGCCACGTTTCCCTCATGCATGAAATGTCAAAAGTATACGCCATGCAATCTTATAATATTTCTACGCTCGATTGGCTAGTAATATATAGAGACAGCTCGTTCCATGATTTCATTTATCTGCTCAGCTAAGTTCATGTTTGCGTCACCTTTTTGTCGAATCAATCCCTCGATGTGCATATGTCTTTTGATTTTTGGAAAGGACAGGAACTGGGTTTTCATGCCGTTGTGAAGGTAATAACACGTATATAATCTCCATTTTCTTTTGACTTTGTCGTCGGAGACTTTGTCTCTTGTTTTGGTCCTATGATTGGCAATTGGCATAGATCTCGCCTTAAAAAATGACGATGGTCAGAATAACGCAATATGCACATTGATATTTAGTTACATGGTTATTGTTATGCCATGAAAGCTGATACCTGCAGTTCGGTAGCGGCATGTAGACTTTGTGGTGTTGGAAGTCCACGCGGCCTCTTCACTTTACCGTCTATTTTGATCGCTTAATGCCAATTGGAATAGGTCAAGGTCTTATTATCTGTCTAATGGGCTACGGTGACATTAAGCGTAAATATTTTAATATTTTAAAAGAGTCCATGAGCTTCTTACTGGCTTATCTCTTTTATACGTAATATCAATTATTTCATTGTTAGAATCATCTCTTAACGAGTTTTACAAAAGCTAAGAAGGAAATTATTGCCGGTGGGAGAGTACAGTAGTACATGGATTCTTTTTCCTGGAAGAGCTATAAGGGCATTCATGTGTTGATCCAAACTATTCACTGAATATTGCAAAGCTTCACATCGGTAGTGTTGTCCATTTTAGGGCTTTGCAAACTCGGAAATTGTCCACAAATGACGGGGTGCAATGTTCTGAGAGGGAGTGCTCATGCACAGCATCTGCTACTACTATGCTGATAGCTATGTGGCTCTCAAACCACGGAATACAGGGGAGGCAAAGATGGCTTCCTGGCTGCTGGTGGCTGGACCAGCTAGGCAGCTTAGCTTATCTAGCACCTCCTAGTCCTGCCTCTGCTACTGAAACTGCTACAGGTGCTGCTTCAAAAGAATCTACTGACTGGTGCTGCTGTAGGCTATAGCTCTGTTGCAAACACTGTTACACTGCAAAGTTCATTCTTTGAGCCATTGGCAGAGGGTTTACCATTTCAAGGGCTAGATAGATCAAGCTACTATAGGCTATAGCTTTGTAGGATACGCTGTGGGCTGGGGCAGGGACTAGCTGCCCCGCAGCCCATCTTGTTAGATTTAGAAATTGAATAAAGCATTTAAACCTATAAATTACCATTTTTTTTGTTCTTCGACATATGTTTGAGTTTCTTAGCAATGAGAATGAGCATAGAAACCAAGAAATTTTTGGGATTGTGTAATAGATCTTTAACTAAATTTTATTTTAAATTTGTACGAAATTGTAAATGATGAAATATTATAATTATATTAAAATTCATGTTATAAATTAAATTAGGTTTTGGAATGTCACTAAGGTAATCCCATAATAATATAAATGTATCACAGTTAAATAACAAGTATTCCACAATAAAGTATTAAATAATATAAATGTATCTCAGGTAAATCATAAGCATTCCATAACAATGTATTAAATAGAGTTTTTTTTTTAAGTAATGAGAGAATATAAAAAAAAGAAGTTGAAGTAATAGAGAGATTTTTTTAGATTTTATAAATAAAATTTTAATAAAATTTATTTTAAATTTAAATGATGAAATATTGTGATTATATAAAAATCATGTTATTAAATTAAACTAAGTTTTGGAAAGCAAGTCGGATAATCTTTTAATAATATAAATTTATCATTGTAAATCTACAATCATATGCACTCCACAACCATGTATTCAACTGTTGAGGAGCCATATCTGAGTCATACTTGGATTGTGTTTATATCTCTGAGAAGTCAATGGGCCCTTTAGATTTCACTACATAGACTTTCCTCTAACTGACCTACTTACAACAGCTCCTAGGGAAGTTGAAGTTGAATGAACAAGGCAGTAGGCCAACTCAAGGTTACCTAAGTTGAGGTCATTAGTGGAAGTAATCCGTGAGGCAAGAAGGACGAGAGTTCATAATTACAATGATGGTTGTATACGACAGTAGACCTCTCGGCATGTTACAAACTGGAAGTAGTATGAATGACTCTTTGGATTAAAAAACTTCTAGTTTCCTATTTTGGAGCTGTTAGTAGTCCTTACCATAGGTAAGAATTGTTTTTCTTTTTGATAGCAAAGAAAGTTATGAGTGGGACAATGTCCAAAGGCTAATAAAAAGTGGTCACATTATGAAATAATTGTTATGTTATGAAATATTATATAAATTATATAAATTATGAAATTTAAAATTTAAATCTTAATAAAATAACAAAAAAATTAAATAATTATAACAATTAACATTAATATTATTACCCTGTGACTTGGTATGCCAAAATAGATAGCTTTCTTTTAGATATTGGCTTTTCTAGGTGTCATTCTAACAATACTGTCTACACCAAGAAAGTGAGTAAGTCTCTTATCATTATTGTTTTTTATGCTGATGATCTTATCCTTACTGGTTGTGATCCCAACCTTATAAACCATGTGAAGTCCAACCTTAAAAGTAATTTGAAATGACAGACTTAGGACACTTGCATTATTTTCTTGGTCTTCAAGTCTTGTAATTCAAGGAAGGTATTTTCCTTTCCAAATCCAAGTATTCCTGTGATCTTCTACTCCACTTTCACATGGAAGATTGTAAGCTAGCCCCTTCTCCCTTTTAGTCTGGAGCCAAAATTTCAGACACTTGTACTTTCCCTAAAGTTGATGCAACCTTATACCATTAGCTTGTAGGAAAACTTTTGTATATGACCCATACCCATTGTGACCTTTCCTTTGATGTTGGCCTTATTGCTCAATTTATGCAAAACCCACCTGAAATTCATTGGAAAGAAGCTAAAAGAATACTTTGTTATGTTCGAGGTATAGTTCAATTTGGGATTCATTACAGTGCAAAAGCATTTCCTCTGTTGGTTGGTTTCACTGATTCTGATTGGGTTGGTGACCCTAATAATTCGAAGTCTACTGGAGATTATGTCTTCACTCTTGGTTCTGGACCTATTACATGAGATTGCAAGAAATAAAGTGTCATTTCTCTTTCTTCAGCAGAGGCAGAGTATCGTGGCGTTGTAGAAGTTAGTAAGGAAGCCATGTGGCTTCGTTAGATCTTGCATAGGTTGGTTTTCAGTAGCAACATCTGACTACACTTTGATGTGATAATCAAAGTGTCATTCAGCTATGTAAAGATCTAGTCCAACATCAGCACAACAAACACATTGACCTACACATGCACTTCATCAAAAATCTCATTCATGACCATGTTCTTGAAGTGCAATGTTGTTCAACCGATGGTCAAGTTGCAGACATCTTTATAAAGGCTCTCACAGAGGCAAAGTTTACTAAACTTCATAAGTTTACTAAATTTCAATTTATGGTTGGAGTTCAAGAAGTTGTCACTAAGGGGGGATAAGCTCTAATGACTCCTTCTTTCTCCTATTGTATTATATTTGTACATCCTTCAATCCTATCCCAAATTGTTCTTAAGTAGGGATGTTAGGATATTCTGACACATAGGAAATAGTTAAGTATAATTTGGACTAGTGTAGAGTTAAGTAAAGTGTGTTTCTTTTTTATGTACTTTTGTCACTTACAATCCGACGGTCACGATATGTTCTAGACATGAAGTGATCCGACAGTTCATTATCTCCTCGGTATTACCAACACTTGATTCGTGACTTAACATCCGATTGGTCCATGATCTCTATTTAAAGAGCATGGAGGGTCATTTGCAAAGTGACTATTCATGAGAGAAGCTTATGTAAATTTTCTTTCTTTTATTAATAAATTGCCTGAAGTGGTTGCGTTGGCTTAAGCCGTGTGTTGTTTCCCTCTTTGAAAATTTTAACCATGTCAAGAATACTGGTGTATTGATCTGTGATTTGTTTGTGATCGGTGTTCTTTGGTGTTCTATCTAAAGAACTTACCTTATAAATTCCTGCAATAAAAAATGAGAAGAAAATTGCCAAAAACTAAATTATCTTACCACTCATTTTTTATACGAGAAAATTTATCATATTATTGTTTCTAACCACAGCCTAACAATAAAGTATGTAGATATCCATAAGTGAAAACAACCATTTTTTTTATTTATATAAATGATAAATACTACTATAAAATTTTAGGGATATTACACATATGTAGATAATTACCTTTCAAATAAACGCTTTATTACATCCAATATCTATCATTCTTAACCCGTTAATGCGTTGCGCGCGGAGCTTTGCACTCCGGTACGATGAACTCAATGCGTTGAGTGTGGAGCTTTGCACTCCGGCATAATGAACTCAATGCGCTGACTGCGGAGCTTCACACTTCCACCACTAAAACATTAGAATTAATTATCTTTTGCAAGATGTTTAAAATAATTTTAAACAGTGATTATTCTTAATCCCGTTTTGGAGTGAGAACAGATATAACATTGGTAAAAAAATATAATAATGAAGACTTCTTTGCACGTGGATGAACGAAAAAAGGAGCACTAAAATATCATAGCGAGAAATTTGGAATTTGTCTAATTTTCTATTAATTATCACCAGAAATATATTATAATATAAACCATGAAATTTCTTTGACTTGATATTTGTTCTTGGTAAGTTATAGAAATCAGTGCGTTGCAATTTGCGATCTTCGGTGGTATGGACATAAGTCAAGTCCATATATATTTTGATAAGGCTTGAAATTCACCGATTGTTGTTCGGGATTTAGAACTTTCTGCATAAATTCAAAATTATATTTCCACTATGAATTTTTTCCCTATATATCTAAATCCTTATATCGTTGTAGCGTAATGTAGAATACATGTACTAACAATGGTATGTGAGGTAGTATCATTGTATCCGGAAGTAGTAGAAGCAAAATTGGCGCCTGTGAACATTCCTAGTCCTTGCAATTCTCTCTCTCTATATATATACACTGTTATTGAAGATGAGATCGTAAAACACTTGCATACGAGTACACCACCTTAGGGGAGTCAAAGCTAAAGGATTTCAATAGAGATCAACGAATAGATGATGCAGAGATGTAGAAAGATGAAATATTAATATATTTTGCGTAGTGTAAGGGTGTTTTAAGAGTGGAGATTTTTTTGCATCTCTACACTCTGCACACTCTGCACAATGTAGCAACTTTATGCTCCATTAAAGCTTATGACTATGTAAAGGATTTGAAATTGTGTTAGTTCTGGAATCAATGGGCAAAGCAACATAACAATGTGAGTGTTAGAGCACTCACCGCCAGTCACAATTTTTTGAATTTTTTTAAAATGAATTGTTTGTAATAAATACTGAAAATAAAACACCCTCCACGCTAGAATTATGTCCCATGAGAACCTGCTAAACTAATAAAAAATAGAAATAAGATTTCCAACCAATTAGAATATTATTTTTGAATTTAAGAAAAATATAAATATTCAGCATTTTCGGCTAAACTTTAATTAAAATTGCCAAAAAAACAAATAATGTTTAGTCAATGCATTTTGACCAAGAGATAAAGAAATTGAAAATAAAGCTAAGTGGTATAGTAAAAAACCCCTACATAAGAAACCCCTACATGACCTTGCTTGGTTTATTGTGGGTATCATATACTTCAGGTGAGGAAGGCCCTTCATACTAAATGCAACTCCTTTCAAAGCTAACATGCATAGTTGATTAATATTGCTTGGGGCCAAAACTATGCTCAGATCAAAAAGATTTCTCCCAATATTACACACGAATCAAATATATATTTAATTTGGCTTGTGAAATCGACATAAACTTCATTATGTGATTTTCTTTTGCCTTGCCTAACAAATGGGTCAGACCCTATAATCTAGGAATCATATATATATTTAATTTGACTTGTGAAATGAACATAAACTTCATTATGTGATTCTCTTCTGCCTTGCTTAACAAATGGGTTAGACCTTATAATTTAGCTTGAATGCCTAAGAAAAGCTTCTCACCTTGGATAAAAGTCACTGCTATATGATCACCATCAGTCAAAAATATCAATGAACTTACATAACCAATACAATGTTGTGGTTTATAGGGTCCAAGATTCATCAAAATGACCATTCTAAGCTCTTGCCACACTCAATGGTCTTCTTGCCCTTCTAGAAATTCAGGGACTAGTACTAGAAAATAAGCTCGAATCTCTACAAGCTTCACTTAATGTCATGGATCCATAGCATAACGTTGTACTTAATGTTGCCCCTCCTTAGCCAGTGCATAGAATCAACTCCCCCATGCCTCTATGTCCATATGACCCCAACCTCATCTGAACATATTTGTATCATCTCCAAAGAAAGAATAAAATGCCAACAGAGTGCATGAAGATGGCAACGGAATCGATGACAAGCATGGCCTCCATGGTCATTGACCTTTGATGATCATTGATGTTACAGGAAAATGGTGTTGGTTATCCAACAAGATTCAGTAAAAAGAAATAGACATGGCCATGCCATGAACATCTCAACGTCATCCTCTTAGACCTGTCTAGATTCCTCAATAAAAGACACATGTAATGCACGTAGACATGTCACATACAAGGCACCATGTCTCTCCCATCTTAATGGATATTAAAAAGCCATCGATTGAGTATTGATTGTGGTTAATTTAATTAATATAAATCGTGTTAGTTTAATTAATATAAATCACCACTTTATATGGCCATGTTTTTACCATTTCACTATTTTTACCACTTCACTATTTTTCTATAAGCCCAACATGTTTATATAATTCTAGTTAATTATATGGATGCATAATTTATAACTACAACTACACAATGGTAATACCTCCATATGGGGATCAATCTTTACCCCTCTACTCCCATTTCTTATTCTCCCCAATATTACTAATTGAAAGGGAGTGCTTTAAGGCAAACTAGTAGAAGCTTTAAGCCAAACGAGTAGGGTAATGTGGGAATTGACAAGCTATTCAAATATTAACTTTTATTCCAATATTAATTCTTATTTATTTTTGGCCTAGTACTTGATATTCATTTAGCTAATTAAATTAATTAATTAAAATAATTAATCTATCAAAAATTAATTTATTGTTTATTATTGAGCAAGGCTCATTCTACCGGGCATTATGACGTGTCTTTCATAAAAAGTTGAAATTTTGTTTAAAAAAACGAAATAAAAAAATGTAAATAACTATACAAAATATTTAAATAATGTCTCCTCGTAAAAAGATTTGCACTTGAAAAAATTGAATTTCTGTAAGTTCATGTTAGATCAGTATTCAAAATAGATTTATGCTGGTAATTTTATTTTGATGTATATCAAATTGTATATCTAAATATACATATTCCAACCTATAATATTGAATGGAGTGTAATGTGTATCCATACATGCAATTGCAATTTAGCTTATCGACACTAATGAAGTTGAAGTGAACATTTATTGAGTGAGAGGCTTATTCTACAGCCCAATATGACCTATTAATATAAAAATTGAAATTTTACCCATATCCAACAAATAAAAAAAATTAAATAATTATACAAAACATATAACTAATATGAACGCATACTTTAAGAACGAGCTTGTCAACAGACACGTGGAAGTGAACATTTAAGGTTGCCAAGCATTACCAAGGCCCAATGCAAAGTCAACAACATCTTTCATATTTTAAGCCACTGGTACATTCAGCCCTATTAATCCAGCTGCGAATGATTCACGTGGTCCTCTCAATCCCTTTCTTCTCCTTTCATTTCCGAACGAACCGGAGAAAAAAGAGAGCATCGGCTCCAATAATTGAAGAAGCGACCAACCAGGAAAGTGAACTCCGTCACTATCTTCGAACCTGAGAAAAAAGAGAGAGAGCATCTGCTCAATAATTGAAGAAGCGACCAACCGGTAAAGTGAACTCCGTCAATATGTTGTTAGGTTAGAAATTGTAGCCAAGTACCAGCAAGACATAACAATCTTCCCAATTAGATGTACGAGAGTGCAAAAGAAGCAATTATTTTGTAGAGTGATAGATTAGCATTTTATGTGGGAAAATTACACAAACTATGCACAATTCAATTAGGTCTGCTTATGCTATTTATGGATTTAAGCACATTTAACGGAACTCTGACATATGGTTCGAAATTTACTAATTTACTAATCGAAATTTACTAGATTTAGAATTTGAATAAAACATTTAAACATATAAATTATAATTTTGTTTTTTTTCTTCGACGTATGTTTGAGTTTCTTAGCAATGAGAATGAGCATAGAAACCCAGAGATTTTTTCATTTCCGAAAGAAAAATATCGCTGAGATCTTTCGATGAAGCCGGACAAAACACACATCTACCAAGGCCTATAAAGCATTTTTCGGTCAGATGTGTCCATTTAAGCTTCAGTCTATATCCTATTTCGAAAGATTTGAAATGAACTAAAATTTGGATCAACTACTTATCCTTATGATAATTATCCAAACATAATCGTAAAATTATCTTATGAAAAAATAAATTTATGTTAGTTATTTTAAGATAATTTTAAAATTATTTTATGATAAAATAAATTTATTGTAAGTAAATTATCTGAACTTAACAACAATGTATTAAATACACAACTAAATTTCTTAAATATACAATTAAATTTAAAAATATATTAAATACACAATTAAAAATATTTAATATTAGCATTGAATTTAAAGATATATTAATTTTCCTTAATATTTCATATTCACCATTCCTTCGACTAACTAAACTGAGTAACTAAAATAGTATATAGGTCAAAAACTTAATTTGATGTATAAAGATAGTCTATGGTTTACTAATCATATATATATTCTACTGTGTACACAGGCCTGCAGTCTAACTTATGGACCCTAAACGACGTTGAGGTGAACATTTATGATTGGGGAGCGTTACAAGGGCCCTGCCTAATCCAAAGTCAACTAGTCCTTTGAGTCCTATTAAATCTACCTGCGAATGAGTCACGAGGTCAGCTCAATCCCTTTGTTCTTCCATCATATCTGGACGAAGGCGGCCACCTAGGAAAGTGAACTCCCTCAACATCTGGTTACGTTAGAGATTGTACCATTAGGTGGTTTGCTACAACAATATAAAATATAAAATAAATGAATGAAGTCGTAGGTGGTTTGCTACAACAAACAAAGATTATAATTCTTACCATATTTCTTACTTTCATTGCACCATCAAATATGATTTCTTACTTTCATTGCACCATGAAAGCAAAGATTGTATCATGGTTAGGAGAGAGGTGAAAAATGATCGTTAGATTGGGAAATTGATCTTTCTCTTGAACATCGTACTTTGGATATGTAGATTTTAAAAATATTCTAAATTTTTATAGTAAATACAGATTAAGCAATTAACCCTTCTCTTAACTATTTCTAAAATCTGCGATAAACATGGTAAAGATGGGTCAAACAATTAACCCCTCCTAATTATTTCTGAAATCTACAATAAACATAAATTTAATAGTTGAGGAGTCATATTTGAGTTGTGTGTATATCTTTGAGAAGTCAATGGGCCCTTTCATTTTCACTAAATGGTCTTTCCTTGACTGCTACACCATCTCTTGAAATGACTTACTTGCAAGAGTTGTTTAGCTTGTTGAAATTGAATGAACCCTGAAATAGGAAGTTGAAAGTGATCTAAATTTAAATTATAAATTTATTTCTCTTGCATGTCCATTATAAATTCTGGAAATATTTTGTAAATATTGGAAATATTTTGGAATCCAATACTAAAAAAATAAATTATATCAAAAAATATCTCTGAATAAAAAAAGTAAAGACATTCCCTAATTTCTAATGACAACGACTTGTGTTCTTTAAATGGAAATGGATTAGCGTCTATTCTATCGTCATTCATCGAGTAAGTGCCTGACCCTATTATTATTTGGATGTGAACAGAAAATGAAATCAACTTTCTCGTTTGTGTAGCCTACCCTTTCTTGTTGGAGGTACTACACACCTAGGACCTTCATTAGTGGCACATGTAGACACTCAGTTAGAGCATTCACTGACATGCAAGGCTTCAACATTGAAATCTTCACTAGATTGGTGCCTTTGACTGTCCATGCATGCATGGGACTACATGAAAGATCCTTTCTGCATGATTTACTCCCTAATTTGCTCCTCCTTTCACTCTGCAACTACCTAGTTCTCTCTAGAACTTGCTGAAGGTGTTGAGTCCTCTCATTGATCACCACTATGGCGCATTACCTTGGGATCTTCACCCAGTAATGCTATATCATGAGAATTGTAACCTATTTTCTGAATCAATAATCTTTTTGTTCTTTCGACTTTCTTTTAGTGTTTTTGCTCCGCAAAGCTGTGTGTTCAACCTTTACTGGCTAGATTCATCTCTGCAGGTTTTCTAACACATTTACATGGTATCAGAGCCCACAGGTTGCTAGATAAAAGGCACACCAATACTTTATTTTGCAGGTATTATAGCTTGGAGATCGAAGATCGACAAAAAAAATGGAGTTGCATAAAGCATCAATCCTAACACCGTATAGATATCACAAATGGAAGGACCAAATGGCTCGATACCTTCATCAGAGAGGGTTGTACAGGATTACCATGGCTACAGAAGTGGAACTGACTTCAGCCATAGAGAAATCCAAGTACCTCAATCGCATGGATGAGGCCCACGGATCCATATGCAAGTGCATCTCCCCAGAGTTGCAGTTTCATCTATCTACCTATAGTACTCCTAATGAAATCTGGAAAAGGGTTGGAGAAATCTATGAGAAATAGGATGATATGAAAGGACATCTGCTCGAAGTGGAGCTGCTCTCATTGGAGCCATGGAACTATGACAAAATTCAAGACTTCTTCACTAAATATAATGATCTACTACTGCAACTCAAGGGTTGTGGAATTGACAAATTCAAGACTTATGTCAAAGCTCGGACCAGAATACTCTGTCTTTGTGTCTACATTTCATTCAATAAGGCTCGCAACAAGTAAATCCTACACTATGCCTTCTCTCCAAGAGTTCATGGAGTCCCTCACTTTTGAGCAAGATAAACTCATTGGCATGGGGAAAATCAAACCTCTAAAAGCACATGCACTTGTTGTGCATGATGGCAGCCACAATAAAATCATAGATATGATTCAAATCAAAAAAATCAGCAGCAGAAAGACAAGGGAAAAGCACATTCCCATCCAAAGAAGGAATGGTACACCTTGCCCTTCAATGACTCCTCCGGCTCCAGAAATGAGAAAGGGAAGAAAGGAGACAAATGAACCTACTGTCACTGAGGCTTCCATCCGGAATCCTCTTGCATGAAGAAACAAATTGACCAAATGGAAGAAATCCTTTAGAAGCACAACCTTGGGGACCACATCCCTCAGGGCGCCAAGAAGAAAACTAAGGATTCGCCACACGGGAAAGGTAACAATTTTCATGCTTTAGTTGCAATTAACTGTTCCCTTGATGCATGGATTATAGATTCTAGTGCATCACATCATATGGTTGCTGCAAAGGAAGTCTATTCCTCTTTGGATGCATGCAAAGGACCTCCCATCCTCATGGGAGATGACTCACCTATTGAGGTCACCGGAAAAGGTAGAGTGAAACTTTTACACGGAAGCTTTGAAGATGTGATTCATGTTCCAAAACTTTCGGTAAACTTGCTTTTAGTTTATCATATCAATCATTCCAGCACCGGAAAGGGAGTGGAATTCACTCCAGATGTAGTGAACATATATGACCTACATAGCAGCTCCAAAATTGCAACCGGTGAGGTAAACAATGGAGCTAGACTGTATACATTTTCTGAATTTATTGAATCTGAATCATCCTTATTGCTTACACATGCTCATGATAGTAGTAGGATTTGGCATGAGAGGTTTGGTCACTTAAATTACAGGTATATGCAGCAGCTAAGCAAGCATGAGATGGTGGAAGGCTTTCCAAATATCAGTTTCTCCAAAGGAGTTTGTGAAGGGTGTGTCCTTGGCAAACATCCTAGAGAAAAGTTTGACACCAACAAGACTCCCACAGATCCTGCCACAATGATCAGGATGCAAAACAGAATAGCAGCAGCTTTGAGCTTCGTTATTGAGGTTTATAGTTCATGTTACTCCTGGTTGGCGAATAGCGCTACCACCTTGCTAGAAGGTTGATATTGAGAGCGAAAAAAGAAGAGAATGCTTGCAGGGGCTTGCGCTTCTGAGGTCAAGGAAGTTTCACCGCTCCCAGGATAACACTTTGAAGGGAATGGGAACATGCGAAGGGGAATGTGATACCACTTTGGAGGATTGTCCACCGCTCGAAGACCAATAATGACCTTTTAAGGGAAAGGAGAGGAAGCGAAAGCTGGCTCGACCACCAGGAGAGGTCCACGCATTCAAATAATGAATTTGAAGGGATCTTCAAACGCTCCCAGGATAAGGCTTAGAAGGAGATGTTGAGGTGCACGCATCAACATTACTTTATTATAACACAGAGATAGAACCACCCGCCAAAGAACCCAACACTAAGTGCCCGAAGTCGAACTACCGAGGAGCTACCTAAACCGCCTAAACTTCTCCATCGTAGCTAGAGTTTGTTTCTTCCATCCATACAGACAGAAAGACCTCAATGGCTTGCTCAATCCAATCTTGATCATCTTGGCTGGTTGGGCTGACTTGCTTGCATATGGCCGGGTGGGGGAGAACATGGCTTGCTCTATTGTAGGCTTTATTAGCGATTCATCTCTTTTTACGATATTCACTTTGACAATATCGAGGAACCATGTATCATTGAGTGGGATCAACAGGCCGTACAACGAAGTTTTAGTTACTTCTTTTTTCATTGCATAATTGCTTGCTTATCTTACTAGATTAGTGGGATGACTAGCTAGGATAGACGGTTAATTGCTAGCGAGCTGGGGCGGAGGTAGCCACTGGATGGATGGTTATGCTTGCTGGTGCACCAAGGAGAGCGCTTATTAGCCATTTCTTTATTGGGACAAAATGCCCTAAGAGAGTTTGCAAGGCTTGACACCTTACTGAAGAAAAACTCCACATACGACTAGATGGGATCTATGAAAACATGGCAAGGAGGAGTATGAGCATCCATAAGAGATGGATACCTATCTCCTTCAGATGATGGGCTTCGTTGTTCTCGAATAATGGTAAATGCTTCTTCCTCTTATTTCATGCTATACAATGATGGAAACTACAGCTTGACCTGGGGTTATTCGAGTATGGGAAGTATTGCTTCTTAGATGCTAATACATGTAGAATGTGAATGCTGCTGCTCTGGGGCCATATCAATCTCCTCAAGTGCTTCATGCTTGGAAAGTATGTCTTCTACATTTAGACTACTGCTGTTAGAAAGGTCCAAATGCTCAAATAGAAAACTCCCTTCTCCTTCATATCCATCCAACTTACCACCAATATGAATAGGAGGATAACCAAGTTTTGAAGTTGCCAACAATGGATTCTCCTCTTGAATGAGAGATTAATTAGGAAATGAGACTTATTCTCCTTCTTGAGCAAAGCACTGATCCTCCTCCTCCTCACATTTCAAGTGAAAGACATGGTTATAGGAGCACTGGAAATGGCTTTCATTAGAAGTCTTCATATGAGATTTATGACTTTATTGTTCTCTCCTCTAGATTTGATCCATAGTGATCTCATGGGGCCTTTTCCTCATCCTTCCATCAACAAAGCAATGTGTGTGCTTACATTTATTGATGATTTCTAATGGTATACTTGGGTGTACCTTCTCAGGGCCAAATTTGAAGTTTTTGAGCACTTTGAAGATTTTAAAACACTAGTTGAGACACAGTCACAGAGAAAGATCAAAGCCCTCCATACAGACAATGGGGGGGAATATGTTAACACAACACTTCAAAACCTTTTCCTTGAGCCTAGCATACAGTTGCAGCACACAGTTCCATACACTCCGTAGCAGAACGAAGTTGCTGAGAGAAAGAATCGATCTCTCAAAGAGATGGCTTCCTGCATGTTGCATGCTAAGTCACTACCTCATAAGCTACGGGCTAAAGCACTTAATTGTACTAACTACATCCAGAACAGATCTCCTAATAGATCTGTCAAGGATCAGACCCCCTTTGAGGCTTGGGGTAGCACTAAACCAGAGGTCACCCACTTCCGTGTTTTCGACTCCTGAGCATGGGCCAGGATCCCCTCTAAAAAGAGGAAAGCTCTTGATTCGCAGAGCATTGAGTGCATCTTTGTTGGATACCCTGATGGTGTGAAGGGATATCGACTCTTGATTTCCTCTACGGACAAGCTCATCATTGAGCGAAGTGTCCAATTTGAGGAAAGTCTCTCGCATGCACCTCAATTGCCGCATGCAGACACCTTTTATCTACCTCATGACCGAGTTGATGACTCAATACACTCAGATGCAGATACAGAGCATGAAAATGCTGAGGTAGAGCATGCAGATGCAGAGACATAGTCTTCAGATACAAATCCAGTCCATGGATATGATGATCCACATCCAAGGCAAGATCGGGCTTCTAGTAGTGAATCAACTTCCCCTGTCATAAATCAGAGAACAAGGAGCTTAAGTGAGATATATGCACAAGACCACCCAGCTGCTAGAAATGGTCTTGTGGGGGATAATTCTGATCCGCGAAGAACTAGCTCAGAGTTTATTGAGCCTCCTCTTGCCATCATTGCCACTGAACCAATGCCATCTTAACATTGTCATTTGGTTCAGTCTTCTGATCCGTAGTCTTATGCTGAGGCTGTTGGGCGCCCCTCTTGGGAGTTCGCCATGGAGGAGGAGTACAAATCCCTCCTCAAGAACTAGACTTGGGATCTAGTCCCCCTTCCTTCAGGAAGGAAAGTTTTCTGATGCAAATGGGTCTACAGGAGCAAGAGTGCGATAGATGGGCAAATCACTAGACAGAAAGCCAGGCTAGTAGCCAAAGGCTTCCAGCAAGTGCATGGCATTGATTATGATGAGACCTTTGCTCGAGTAGTAAAGATGGACTCCATATGCCTTGAACTTGCCATTGCGGCTGCCCATGGGTGGGAAGTACATTAGATGGATGTGAAGAATTCCTTTCTTCACGAAGACCTGTCTGAGGAGATCTACATGGAGCAACCACATGGTTTCATTTAGGATTCATCATTGGTCTGCAGACTGAAGAAGTCTCTCTACGGCCTTAAGCAGGCCCCAAGAGCTTGGTATGCAAAGATGGATTCTTTTCTCTTATCACAAAACATCAAATGATATAAGTCTGATTTGAATGTTTACATGCTCAGGACACATGATTCTCTTCTTATCTTAGTTTTGTATGTGGATGATCTCCTCATCACCGACAGCTCGGCTTTAGCCATTGCTGCAGTCAAGAGGACCTTGCATGATAGGTTCTTGATGACGGACATGGATCCATTACACTTCTTTCTTAGTCTTGAGATCAGCTAGGATGCCATATGCATCAAACTCTCTCAAGTTAAGTATGCACGTGATCTCCTCGAGAGATTTCACACGACTGACTCTAAGCCAGCACCGACTCCCTTTCTGTCTGGGGTCTGCCTTGAGGATGGAGGTGACACTCTATTAGTTGACAGTACTCTCTACAGATAGCTAGTGGGGAGCTTACTATACCTCACCCACTCCAGAACAGATCTCTCATATGCAGTAGATACATGCAGGCGCCGCATGAGCTACACTGGAAAGCTGCCAAACGCATCCTCCGATATGTGCAGGGCACCATCACCTTCAGGATTCACTATGCAGCAGGCACTGCATTGAATCTCCTTGGCTTCACAGATTTTGATTGGGCGGGCAACAGCGTTGATCGCAAGTCCACCTCCGAATATTCACTTAGTCTAGAATCTGGCCCTATCTATTGATCGAGCAAGAAGCAAGATGCTATTGCTCTCCCTTCAACTGAGGCCGAGTAGAGAAGAGTAGCCAATATCACCATTCAAGCTCTGTGGCTACAGCTCTTTCTCACTGAGTTGAGCGTCCAGTTCCACCAGTCCATTGTCATCTGGTGTGACAACCAGAGCACTCTCAAATTTTGTAGGGATCCAGTACAGTGGTAGCGAACGAAGCACATAGAGATCTATATGCACTACTTCATAGACTTAGTGCGTGATCAGGTTATTGATTTGCAGTTCTGTCTTTCCGCAGACCAAACTGCAGACATCTTCACCAAGACATTCACTAAGCAGAAGTTTCGCTCTCTGCGCGATCGTATTAGAGTGTAGGACACAGTTGCTTAGCAACTGTCTTTTCTTCCTCTTTTCTTTTGATTACATTGTATTTTGAAGGGGGGGGTTTCCCACGAGGTTTTCCCTCTTTCCTCAATTTTAGTACAAGTTGCACTGTATTTTGAATGACCTTTGGCCTTAGTTGCAAGGGCCCATTTTCTATTTTTCCCCATAGTGGTGTTCAGAGGGGGTGCTGAAAGTACTACACACCTACATGCGGACTCTTAGTTAGAGCATGGGACTACATGCAAGATTCCTTCTGCATGATTTACTCCCTCATTTGCTCCTTTCTTAACTCTGCAATTGGTTAGTTCTTCTACATGATTTACTCCCTGATTTGCTCCTTCTTTAACTCCGCAACTAGTTAATTCTTCTACATGATTTACTCCCTGATTTTCTCCTTCTTTCACTCCGCAACTGGTTAGTTCTCTTCGAAACTTGTTGTAGGTGTTGATTCTTCTCATTGATCACCACTATGATGCATTACCTTGGGATCTTCACCCAGTAATGCTATATCATGAGCATTGTAACTTATTTTCTAATGAATCATTCTTTCGTTCTTTTGATTTTCTTTTAGTATTTTTGCTCCCCAAAGTTGTGTTCAACCTTTACTAGCTAGATTCATTTGTGCAGGTTTTCTAACACATTTACAAAATTATAATAACATTTCTTACCCAGTAAACGAGGTTAAATCGCTCTTCAAATTGTGTTACAATTATGAGTGGTCTACCGCATATGATTTCTAACCACACCACTCCAAAACTAATAATATATATATAAATATATAGATATATATATATATAATATATATAGTAATATAATATTAATAGATATCACTCTTCACCGTGAACATTTGAGTGCAAAAATACTTGCAGAAACATCCCAAACGAAGATGACTTTATTCAGCATCAAGGACTAATATTGCAAACAAAATACAAGTTATGTGTGGGATATTATACTCTGGATCGAGGTATCCCGGCGTTCCTCTCACCATAGCGGTCACATGTGAAGCCTCATCGACTTCGTCAGCTATCATCTTTGAGAGACCAAAGTCGGCTAGTTTTCCGTTCATATAGATGTCTAAAAGGATGTTGGAGCTCTTAATATCCATGTGAATTATCTTTGGGGTGCAACCTATGTGCAGGTATTCCAATCCTTCATAAAAGATAGCATGCCGATAACATGAGAAAGATGCCGATCAAGAGTACGTCGTTCATGAAAATGAAATAGTTTTTAGATCGAAAGCTATTTAGCTCATGAAATGAAGTTTTTAGATCACAAAAATATATAGCCTAAGAAAATGATTTAGAGAAGAGTTATCATGTGCTGCATCCGAAGCTATTTTGAGCCTTCTTTTCCAATTTAGTGTTGAAAGTCCGGTGCTAGAACCTGCAAATTAAATTTAAATTCAAATATGTGTTTTCCTATATAAGTCAACTGAATCAAAAAGCCTTAGTAAGCGAAATATTTACCATAAAGGCGGTCCCTTAGGGACCCTCCAGACATGTGATCATAGATCAGCATCAACTCTCTTGATTCGTTACAGTATCCCAGTAAAGACACCAAGTTCTCAGGATGGATTCTAGAGAGTAAATCAATCTGCCGATCAAGTAAAATGGCTTATGCATGAATTTTACTGTGCACATATATATATGTTTGTTGTCGTTACATATGAGTTCAGCTGAAAAACAAGACAAATGCAGATATTGAAGAAGCCCAGAATCACCTCATTCTGGTAGTCATGAATTCCTTGTCTGGAGAATAATGAGAGCACTTTCACCGCTATCTCTATTCCTTGGGGTAATTTACCAAAGAAACTGATCCAAAAATCCCTTGCCCAATCTTCCGACTAAAGTTCTGTGTCGCTACCATAATCTTTTCTGGATGCACTCCATAGACCATCTCCGAAAATGGCTCTTGTCAGCGACTTGCATAAAAGTGCTCTGCCAAAAGAACGCATGTCAAGCAGGCCCCATCCACCAATCTTCTTTGGCATAGAGATCTTTTCCAACTTCGATAGGTGTATTTTAATTTGACTCGAAATTCCACGCCAAATAAAATTTGCCAACAATCTATTTATCTTGTGAATAATGCTAGCAGGGAGAGAGAAAATATGAGCCCAATACACCGCTAACTGCGCCAAGACTGACTGTGTAAGAATATATCTCCCGGCCAGAGAGAGAACCCTGTATTCCCAGGCCGAGATTTTTTTATAGAACCTTTCCAGAATCCATTGCCAGTCCAAAGAGGAGTAACCTTTAGATTTTAATTGAAAACCCAGATATTTGATGCCATCTTTAATCGATTTCAAAACAATACCAAGCAAATCAGCAATCCAGATTACCATTTCCATGTTTTTATCATTATGGTGGAGGGAAGATTTTCCTTTGTTAATATATAACCCAGTGGTCCTCTGGAATCTGTTAAGAATGTCATTGACATAGATCCATGTTGTCCTGCACAGCATGGCGAAGATGAGCACATCATCTACAAATAGATTATGTGATACATAGATATCCCTGCAAATCTTAACTGGCTTGCAACGATATTCGGCCATGGCTCTGTTAATCTGTAGACTGAGAGAGTCCATTGCCAAAATAAAAAGAAGAGGGGAAAGGGGGCACCCCTGGCGAAGCCCCCTTTCCACAGGAAAAAAAGGAGAAGGAATGCCATTAATAAGCACCGAATAATGGACATTTTCTACACATGACATGATCCAATTGATGGATTGTGTGTTTAGACCGATTTTAGCCAACAAACACCTCAGGAATCCCCAATCCATACAATCGTAGGCTTTTTGCAAATCAACTTTAAGAATGGCCGCATCCATCGTCCTTGTTATCATTGAAAACAGACTTTCCTGAGTGACGGCAACAACATTCAATATGTTGTGGCCCTTTAAGAAAGCATGTTGGTCCATGGAGAGGAAAGTAGCCAGCGTCGGTTTCAATCTCTCCGCAATAATCTTGGAAATGATTTTGAATGATATATTGCATAAAGATATCGGCCGGAAGTCATGGAAAGATTCTGCTTCATCTTTTTTAGGAATAAGTGCAATCAGAGTGGATGAAGTGTTGTGATGTATACTTCCAGATATACGAGATGCCTCCACCATCTGCAGCAGGTCATTTTTGAGGATGTCGAAGAAGTGGATATAGAACTCAATGGTCCAGCCGTCCGGGCCCATACTTTTATCCTTGCTAAAAGCTTTTAGAATGCCAAGAAGTTCCCCTTCAGTAATTTGCTGGAAAAGACTCGCGTTACCGTCCTCATCGAACATAGTTGGTGCCAATTCGATCCCCCAAAGAACATCCTAAAAATCGCTGACTTCCCTCCTTTTATATTGAGATTTTATATGCCGCACTGCTTCATTTGTAATATCTTGATGGGATACAAAAAACCACCTTTTCCATCAGAAATTCTCCAAATAGAGTTTTTGACCCGCCTTGCATTTGCAACTTTATGAAAAAAACTGGTGTTCCGATCGCCTTCCTTCAGCGAAATTTCCCTGCTTTTGAGCCTCCATGAGGCCTCCTCCTGTTGAAGAAATTTTTGTTTTCTAATCTCCAACTCCCTTATGCGACATTTAATACTGAGAGGAAGATCATCAGTACAGGTGGACCCCAAGAGGTGTTCCAGCTCCATTTGAATATCATGTAGCATCTGCCAGTGCTTTTTTTTCCGGAATCGTTGCCAATCCTTTGACACCTTTCTCAATATCACCATTTTTCCCTCAAAGACATCAATGGAGGGGAAGATTCTCTATTCGATAGCTCCTTCCATGAATTGGAAATAATCGTATTGAATTCTGGGACCTCCAACTAAGTCCTATTAAATTTGAAGGGGTAACCCACTCTGTAGCTCCTCTCCCTCCAGCTTAGGACAATAGGCCTGTGATTAGAATAAAAAGCCGATCCAATAAAAGAGAAGGGCATGCCCATTTTGTCAATGACGCTCGCATGTATAATGAAGCGATCAATCCTCTTTGCAATATATGCTTCGCCTGACCTGCCGTTGTCCCATGTAGGCATCATTTTAGTAGGGGCAATATCCATAATATTTTGCTAAGAAGTTCCATCTTAATAAGATCAGCCAGCGGGTCTCTTTTTCTGCACTTACCCCAACATTCATCAGAGCATAAGGTGAAATTTAGGTCTCCCGCAATAATCAAAAAATCAAGATCAAAAAATTCCGATGCAAACATTTTCTCCCAAAAGGGGAATCTGTTCTTATAGGGCGCATAGGTGTTTAGAATGTCAAAATGAAAGCAATGGCCTCTGAGAGAAGCCGAGATAAGAATACCATCAAAACACTTAAATGCTGTAGCATTGATCCACGCGAGATCCCATAAAACTGCCAGTCCCACAGAAAGGCCTTTTGCCTCAGATGCAACCATAAACCATGTAGGAAACATTTTCCTAAAGTAAGAGATGGAGGCCCTATAGTTGTGCATGGTTTCTTGGATCAAAATAATCTTAGGACATGCCAATTGGAAAATCTCCTTAAGCGCCAAGAATTTTGGGATGGCGCCTAAACCCCTGAGATTCATGGAAACAATGAATGTCATTTGGAGGGCTCTCCGGCCATGCTCGCCCTAAGGGGCTGTAGATCAATCATATCATGAATAAGAACATCAACGAGGGCCAAGTTTCTCACACCGGACACTGAAGCAATCGTTCTCCCCCTGAAATGTTGACTTCCACCAGCGTGTTCTTCCTAACAGTAATATTCTTAGCGGAATTAGGACTAATGAAGGGTGAAGCTGGGCTATTTGGCTTATGAATGGTCAGGGGCTCCAGTTCAAGAGATTTTTTACAGAGCAGAAAATCAATATCACTGTCGAAGCGATTCACCGGAGAAGACACAGGGGAATTAAAAGGGGTGGCAGCAACCCGCGGCTCTTTACCTTTTGAGGAAGGATGAGTACACTTATCCGGAGTCGGGGAGGAGGAAGAGATGGCAATAGAATGGGAGCCGACAATAAAATCACTCATAGGCAGAGGTGGAGGAGAAGGAACTGCCTTGACAACCGCAGGTTCGGGAATGGACACGCAATAATAATTTGATGGCCCACTATAATCAATATTAATAGGAATAACAGGGGAGGACTTGCCAATATCAGGCCCAAAGGAAGAGTCCATAGGAGGAGGCCGATGTGACAGAGGAGGCTCCATGAGGTTAAGTGCCAGGTCATCATTTGGATCAGTCGCTGATAAACTAACAGATGATGAAGAAAGCTTCGCGGCAAGAGGGATGGAAGGGTCCACTCGACTTCTACGAAGAAACAGTCTAGAAGACGGATTAACATGGCGTCTGCAATTATTTATGAAGTGTCGAGTTCTGTGGCAAGAGAAGCACCTGAAAGGAATACCCCAGAAGTCTAACCGTTGTTTAATACTGGACCGGCCCCAAGCAATCTCAATATGGTCAAGGTAACCACCTTTATATGTCTTCTCGATGAGAATCCACGCAATTCGTTTATCCTTTTCTCCACGGCACCAAGGATCCACATAAACGAACTATAAATTTATTATCATGTTTTATAAATTGATATTACTTAAAGAGGGAAAAAATTATAACTTTGATATATTTTATAGTATTTTTAATTATATTTTTATCTTGATCAATTGTACTAATTAAGTAAAAAATTATTCTATAATTGGGATCACTTTAAAGTATTTAAAAGTATTTATAAATTTATAAAATAATATATCTTATGCGAAATTGGTTGAATAACAGGATGGTATGTTATTTCCTGATGGATGGTAATGGTTATTGCCTTCTACCTGACTTTCAATTCCTATAGGATTAGTCTTTTTGTGATAATAAGGCTTAAATAAATAGGCTTTTAACATATTTTGGCTTTCCCTAAAATATTAATAAAGTTAACTAATTCATCATAATAAAATAAAAATAAAAATAAATATATTTAAGAGAAAAAAATTTCGGGGTAAATCACATGGTATTACATTTTTCCATGCCTTTCGAACCATGTGGTTCATGGTTGGACAAGTTGAACAATCAAACGTAAATCACATGGTAATACATTTTTCCATGTGTTTCGAACTATGTGGTTCATGGTTGGACAAGTTGAATAATCAGGCGTAAATCACATGGTAATACATTTTTCCATCCGTTTCGAACCATGTGGTTCATTGTTGGACAAGTTGAATAATCAGAGCATGGCTAATTAAATAGGGAGAGCAGATCTTCCAACGGCCCTATCTAATTCTGTAGCCATGATCTGATTATTCAACTTGTTCTGACCATGAACCACACTCGTTGGTTCCGCATGCGTGACAAATGTATTACTATGTGATTTACACTGAAATTTTTTTCTCTTAAACTCGATAAATAACAAAAGCTTCAATTCAACTAATAAATATATTTTTTAAATATTTAATAAATTATGAAAAATAAAATTAATATTAGTAAATTTTATAAAACTAAAATTAATATTAACCTTAAATTTTTCTTTTTCATTGTAAACATTACTCCAACTCCGGTCAATAATCAAGGTAGTCCAGATTATTGGCCAATAACACATAATATCACACTGTCAAGGTAGTCCAGATTATTGGCCAATAAAACATAATATCATAATGGAACTTGAAACTGAAAAAGTTATCATTAAACTTTTCTAACTACGTGAGATACACGGGAGTCCACTGAATTTTAATTCCCCGTAATTTAAAATTCAGATCATGGAAAGCTTTTAACTCGGTCGGAATCAAAAGACGGTCAGATCAGGGAAAACACATCGACAGGTGGGAGTGCGAGAATTTCGGAGACATTTTTGAGGCGGTGGATCCAACGGGCGTCCAAAAGTCTCGGCGCGGTCTTCATAAGGGACCGATGCACTGTATGTAGATTGACTGGACGCACAGTGGGAAACAATCATTGCGATGTTTTGTTTTCATGGGAAATAACTCCATCGATGGGAGAATGGATTTTTACACGAACATGCGGATTAGGCGGATGAAGATACCCAATACCAAACGACTTCCTCTGATTTCTTTCTTTACCGTTTTACCGATTTTTTAGGGTTAGGGTTGGAATTTCAAAACATGCGGATATGTTCGGAATTGAAACTTTAAAACAGAATTACTGGTCAAATTTGGTTGTTTTTATATTTTTTATATTTTTTTTTATAATTTCAAATAAAAATAAATATTTTATAAATATTTTTACTCTACTTATATTTGATTTACCCATCACAATAATAATTTTATCAATATTTTAACTGTATTTATATTTAACAAGTAAATCATCTCTCCTTTATTCGCCAAGAATTTCTCCACACTTTCTTCATCTCTCCGTCCCCATTTCCTTTCCTCTGTACTGTTGCGATTATTTCACACGGTCTTCTCAAGAATTTTAAACAGCTTTGACTTTTTGTATCGTAGAATTTCTCAGTGCTTTCTTCATCTCTTTGCCGCACTTCATACAAAACTTTTGACTCCCTCATTTTCCAGCTGAATTCACTTTTCACGCTTTTCGTTTAGTGCATTCTATATACGCGGGAATCGTTACATATTTAACTATTTCCTGTACGGCAATTTTTATTTCTGGACGAATATCCGCACATTTGTTTTTCTATTTCTCTTTTTAACAAGTTCTCATAGTTAGGGTTTTTTTACAGGTTAGTTTAATTATTGAATTTTGAAATGTATAAGTTGATTATTGTATTTGAACAAAGCTACTTTGTAGATATTCTTGCTTATTTTAAGTATCATTAAATTAGAGTAAAATAAGATGAATGAATAAATTGTTTTTAGTATCCATAAAATATTGTTAATGCCTGAGACTTAGTACTTGAATGTTGAAACCAAAATTCTAGAAGCATGCTTTCAAACAAAAAAAAATGTTTCTATCAAAAGTGGTAAAAAAAAATCTTGATATCGAATGTTGAAACCAAAATTCTAAAACCATACTTCCAAACAAAAAAATGTTTCTATCAAAAATATGTTTCTAGCAAAAGTGATAAAAAAAAATATTAATATCTAATGTTAAAAACAAAATTCTAGAACCATACTCAAATGCATATCAAATGAGGAGCAGCAAGATAATAATATAATTAAAAATTATTATTTAATAAGATTTTGGTAGATGATTAGTAATATCGAGCCACTCATACAATATAATCAATAAAAAATAAAATAATTTAAAAAAAATAAAAATAATTTATAATATTAAACTTTAATAATCTTGTTAATTAAACAAAACAAACATTAAAACAAAATTAAAAAACATTTGAAAAAGATAAATAAATAATTTATAATATAAACTTTATAAAATGTTATTAATTTTTTATCAACCCAGATTAATTCATAATCAATCGCATATCAAATGCGTAACGGCAAGATAATAGTAATTTTAGTTAAATTTTATATTTAGTGAATTTGGTAGAGTGAATTTATATTAAGCACCATAAAATAGATTGAAATAATAATTTTAATTAAAATTTGTATTTAATGAATTTGAATTTGTATTTAATGAATTTTGTTCGGTGAAGTTATTTCACTTGTTTGAACTGGGATAAGATTGTAGCACTTTATATCTTTGTCCAGAATAGTTGAAGGCCGGCCATGAACAATAATTGTAATGGTGAGATCATAAATGCAATTAAATGACTATAAAGGAGTAAAGGGGATGGATGAAATCCAGCGAATATGAGCGAATTTTTCTCAATCTACATCTACATTTAATGCTCAATATGAGACACAGAAGAGGAGGATATTTCTGGCGAGCCATACTTCCCATGTTATCGGGCTTTAAATGAACGGCGGTTGTATATGCTCACTGTTCGATTTTGGCATTAGCGAAATCGAACTGTGTGCATATACAGCCATGAACAGCGGTTGTATATGCCCACCGTTTGATTTTGGCATTAGCGAAATCGAACGGTGTGCATATACAGCAGAAGTTCATTTAAAGCCCGATAGCATGGGATTTATTGGTTGACGATATTTCCCGGAATTTTAGGTGGAGAGCCCAAGAAAAAACTAATTTAAAGCTATGAATCCAATCAGTGGGATCTAATGGTTTTAACTAGATTTCACTGTATATTGATACTAAACTCATAGTTGAAAAATTGGAAAGAAAAACAAAATTAAAGCTCCCAAACCAATTGTACATTGCAATTAATACGTCAATACATATATAATTATTATATAATAAAAATCTAACCATTTGCACTATAGATTTAAAAAAAATAATAATAATTATTTTTTTTTTTTCAAAAGTAAATATTAGATAAGATCATTTAATTTTTGGTAACTGTAAAATTAATGTCAACATCAATATTTTTTGAATAGGTTATTACCCTTAGAGAATAATAAATATCAGGACACTTTCTTAATATCCCTAGACCAATTTCTCTCTCTCCACTCTTGAGGTCTTCAATTATTTGATATTGACTTCCTCATTGTTAGGCACAAACGAGATTACCCATTGGTTTGTGATTTGGCCTTGTTTCTATCCGAGGACCACACGAATGTTAGAGTATTCAGAGACAAATGAGGAAAGTAACCACCACACAAAGTGGGTTTCTACTTTGCTCAGAGTATTCAGAGACAACGTAGAGATGCTTAGAGTATTCAGAGACAACGTAATAGTAAGATAGAAAGAAATGGATTTTGTGTAATCAATCTATTTTTTTTTCAGGTCAATTTGAAGGAAACATGTGCTCTCAACCATGAGGCCTATTCATAATTTTTAAATGAGACCGGAAAAATCATTACTTGAATTTTTCTAACTAATATTCTCCTCGTTGAAGCTAAATGAAGTTTTCTGGTTAATAAACTACAATGGTAGATAAATTCCTTATGTTTATTCTTGTCCAAGCCTATTCATCAAGTCACCCCTAGGCTTGCCAAACTTCTACACATCACTTTCTTCTCTTGGAAGAATTTTGGTGAGCATATCAATAACACTCTCGACTATATGATTTTTTTCTATGTGTAAATGCCTTTCCTCCAACACCTTCCAAATCTAATGGTACCTAAGGTCAATATTCCTCGTCTTTGAATGATATGCTAGGGTTTCCACTGAGGTGAATAGCACTTTGACTATCACAATATGATGCATATTTATCTTTTGTTATTCCTAGCTCTCCTAGGAATTGTTGCATCCACAACATCTCTTTGCATATTTATCTTGTGTTATTCCTAGCTCTCCTAGGAATTGCTGCAACCACAACATCTCTTTGCAAGATTGCATTGTAGCTATGTACTCTTCCTTTATTATGAAGAGAGCTACTGCTTTCTGCAACCTAGATATCCAAGACACATTACACCCATATATGTATACAAATAACCAATGATGGACTTTATAGTGTCCACTTCTCCAACCATATTTTTATTTGCAAAATGTTCAAGCACAATATCATTATTACCAGAAGATGAACAATGATGACTAGTGCCCTTGAGATACCTTAAGATCCACTTTACCTGTTGCAAATGTTGTCTTCCTAGATTGGCAAGGAACCTACTCACTACTCCCACTAAATATTTAATGTCCAATATTCTACATACCATGACATATATCAAGATACTAATTGTTGAGGCATAAGTAATCTTACTCATTTCCTACACCTCTTTGTCATAACAAGGGCACAAAATCAACACTAAGTTTGAAGTGGGATATTGGGTGTGTACCAACTAGGTTGGAAACCTTCATATTGAAACTATCTAACACCTTCTGAATTTATTTTTCTTTATGCCAACCACAGCTGTTTGTTCATTCAATCACACATGATCACCATGCCAAGTTTTTGTTATGCTAGACCCAAATCCTTTATTGCAAATCAGTTGTTGAAACCCTTCTTCAACCTGTTGATCATGTTCTTATCATGTCCAAAAATTTATGTGTCATCCACATATCACAGTAATATATTATACTTCTCTTGGTCATAGCTCTCGATGTAGACACAATGGTTAGCATCTAGTATTTTAAAACTATGCTCCAACATAAATGAATCAAATTTCTTATACCATTGTAGGGGTGACTATTTTATCCCATAGAGGTTCTTCTTCAACCTGCAAACTAATTTCTCTTTTCCTTTTACTTTGAATCCTTTCGATGGCGCCATATAAAATTTTTCCAATTCTCCATGAAGGAATATCTTCTTCTCATCTAATTGTCCACATTCCAAATCTAATGTAGACCAAGAATAATTGATATGGATGGGATTTTACCAATAGGTGAAAATATTTCAACAAAGTCAATACCTTCTTTTTGGGAAAAACCCTTTACCACCATCCTTTCCTTGTTATCTTTCCTTCCGCCCTTCACCTTCATGTTTAATCATACAAACCCATTTGTTTTGTAGGAAATTATTCCTTTTGGAAGCTTTACTAACTCCCAGATTTTATTTTCCAATAGGGAGTCCATTTCTTGCTCCATTGCCTTTATCCACTCTTTTCTTGTTTACACTTTACAAGCCTTTTGGAAACAATCGGGTTCACTTTCATTAGTTAACAAAATAGAATTTCAAGGTCAATGCCTTTGCTAGAAGTAATAAGGCCTAATAGACCTATGAACTAAATATGATGGTGTGTTTTCTAGTTGGAACTCTTGTAAAGATTGATCCAAAGATTCTTCTTCTTGTTATCCATCATTTACACTTGTCCATCATGTTTTTTAATTTGTTTCCTAGTTTCTCGTGTTGATGGGATGTTTTGTTGTTGTTCTCCAAGCCTGCCAATAATTTTCTTTACCTTCATCTCCCCTGTAGCCCTTTTAAACATCTCTAGCTCATTAAATATGACATCCTTGCATTTAAAAACTTTTTGTTTAATAAGATCCCATAGGAAATAACGAATTCCACTATTTGCACATTCCAGAAAAATAAATTTCATGGATTTATAATCTAACTTGTTTCTATGCTCTTTTGGAGTATGCCAAAGTGCTTCACATCCAAAAAACTTCAAAGTCTAAAATTCTTCAGGAATGTTGAAATCTAGGGTTGTAGTACAAGATTCAATGATGAGGTAACAAGTTGTCCTTACTTCTTCTACCCAAAAATGCTTGCTAATCTAGAAATTGACAACATACTCCTCACCCTCTCCATGATAATGCAATTCATCATTTTTGTGGTACAATTATGTTGAGGTGTACTAGGGATATTGTTATCATTATTTATCTCAAATCTATTACAATAATCCTAGAACGCGTTTGAGAAATAATCTCCTTCATTAGCTATCTTGACAACATTTGAGAAATTCATTAGTCTCTCTTACAAATTCAGCATGTGAAATTTATGAAATATATTGAACACCTCATCTTTGCTTTTCATGGGGTAGGCCCAAACCTTCCTAGCTGCATCATCTATGAATGTGATAGAGTATGAGGTTCCTCCTAAAGACTTAACATTGATTTTGATCTGGATCTTGGTGGCCAAGATCTGAGAAACTTTAACGCTAGGAGAGAAGAAGAAAACACACTAAGAAACTATTTATTAAAACAAGGGAAACATATAAAATGACATTGTGGTGGATCAATTTGTCCTTTTATAAAGTGAGTCCCATTATTTGTAGCCTTATTGAGTTACAATACCATAGGTAAATACCATTTGTGGATGCCACTTTCCATTTGGATCAACCCTCCCCCCTTAGGAAGAAATGCTCCCTATTGTGTGAAGTCCCTCTTGAAAATATTTTGTTAAATATGAGTCAACGAAGAGAAGGGTTTTGTGTGGTTGAGCCATAACCAAGGGTTTGTGAGTGGCCCAAAACCAAGTGTTGTTGAAGATAAGGTTTTTGTGTGGTTGGCCCATAAATATGGGTTTATTGATTACTCATAACCATAATGGAAAAAGGTCCAAGGATAGAGGTACTTGTAATGATCTTGGGCTAATTGTGATATTGATAGCGTATGACCTAGCAAGTGGACTTCGTTGGCAAGGATTTTGTGTGGTTGACCCATACCTGTGGCTTTGTGGGGGACCCATAACTGTGATGAATGAAGGTATAAGGATAGAGATACCCTATAATTCTTGTGGGCCAACTGTGATACCGATAGTGTTTGTCTTAGCAAATGGAATTTGATGGCAAGGGTTTTGTGTGGCTAACCCATAACTTTGGGTTTGTAGGTGACCCATAACCATGATAAATGGGGGTTGGAGCATAGAGATTTCATGTAATTCTTGTTGGCCAACTGAGATATTGACAAGGCATGGCATAAAAAATGGACCTCAAGATAGTTCACTTCTTGGTCTGCCAATGTAACCACCTCACCCCATATTTACCCACTTTAACCTACTCACCAAGGTAAGCATGCGATGAGAATTACTATGTGAGACTTGATTTCCAAGATGCACTTATGGAAAACGGCATCCACGTGTCTAGAATTGAATGCAAACATCTAGTGACACATGATCAAACTGTTATCATCCTAACTTGACCCTACACTATTTATTTTTAGTCTCGTTTCCTTAAATTTAACATAACCTTTAATATTTGGCAGTTTTTTGGGTTCTAAACTTCCAAGGCCATTTTTGAGGCCGTAAAATACATTTTCAAGGAAAATGAAGAGAATCGATAAGTGCCAAAATTAATATCACATAATTTTTACTTGGTATCCTCGTGGAGATCTTCGAAACAAGGTATTATAATATTCAAATGGAGATCATATGCCAAAGTTACATCACTTTGAAGTTGGAGGTCCAAATTACTCATTTATACAAAAACTTGTGTACATAGTACGTGTAGGTTATAAATACCTATATGTTCACTAATTCAATAATCTCATGAGAGAATCATCATACACCCACCAGAACTTCCTAAGACTTTCCAAAATCATAATTTACTCAATGATAAAGCTAAACATTCAAATTTGAATAAGAAACTTGATCTAGATTACCTAGAACACACTAGACATTTCGTCAAACACATGGCAAACATAGAGGCTACAGGTCATGAATACATATCTAATTATAAGAGTGTTAAATTCATCTGAGAATCACCAAGAAGGCTATGTGCCCTCTCCACATAGCTCCAATAACACTTGTTAGACCATGCATTCATTAACCATTCAATAACTTATCAAAACATGGAAAGAGCCATAGATATAATTGTTGGACGATTAACATTGTTTATCTAGCTAGTGGAAGTAAGTGTGTTTTCATTGATGTCAACGGTCATGCTGGGAGATCAAGTTGGGTAGTTGGCATTGTCTGACAGTAAGAAAGTGTGCTGGCATTGATGTCAACCAAACTAGCATGGATGTATGTGCTAGCATGATGTTAGGAAGGATAACATTGATGTCCACTAGGATAGTTGTGATGGAAACATATGCTAGCATTGATATGCTTGATGTGTCAAGCTTGGGGGGGTCCTATGGTTGTTGTTGTTAGGTCCCTATAATGCTAGTGTAGCCCCCTTATTGTTATCGTTAGTGTAGCCCCTTATTGTTATTGTTGTACCCATGCAGACCCCATATTGTTATTATTGTGGCCCATAGAATCTCACTATTGTTATTGTTGTGAGATTACATTATTATTGTTATGTTGACTCTGATTATATTGTGATTGCTTAGAATCCTATATATACAAAGGAGGTCTTGCCATTTGTATCATCCAAGGAATTCTTCATTTATGTAATGTAATTGAGGTTTACCCCTTAAAGAGGATAATTTTTAAATCGTTGATCTATCTGTTTGTAAGTTGGTTTCATAACATTTGGTATTAGATCTTTGGATTCTAGGCTTTCACTACCTCAAACAGGTCATCGTGGCATTTTTACTATAAAAAATTTTATACGAAGCTTCAAAAGCTGAAATTGCGACCACGTGGAGCTGAAATATCGGCGAACTTCATGATGTAATTTCATATCTTGGTTCGCTATATTTTCTAAGGTATGGTCCAAAGGAGTTGGGATTTTTTCATGCTCCAAAATTCAGTCTCAAACAAGCGGCCGAGGGAAAATTTTCATAACTTTCTCTTCAAGCATTGGATTGGAATTTCGTAAAATGTGATAGAAAGAGAACCTACTATAGTTTTGTTTGTATCAATTTCAAGGCCAAAATTAGAAACATGGACATGTGGCATTACACACAAGTTCTCTCTATTGAACCAGTCCATAATCAGGACATTGTTGGAGATTTGACATAACGTTACCTTGAAGAATCCAATTTTGGTTTGACTTATGGAATTGGAAACAATACTCAAAGGGCTACTACAAGAATAAATTTCAAACCTTGGGGATCCAAAATTACATAGTTACAACCTTTTAAGGATCGAGATCCTAAAAGCAAGAAAAAAGTGTGTATTGGTTTAAACAGTTGCATAAATTTTATTTGAAAAATCAGTTTGAAGTGATTCCAAGGGCACATTGAAGCATATATATCAATATTTTTTTCTAAAATCCCTCAAAAACAAAAAAATTATACACCCATTAAGCCATTATAAAGCTCTACTATGACGCATAAAGAGGAAGAATCACATCATGATATATAAAAATTACAGGACCAAGTGAAACAAATTTCCCTCTCATAAAGAGCGACCAAATATGAACTAAAAGTGGACATGGTTGGTTTAAAAGCATAAATAAAGGGTGACTTGTATGGTATAAAAGAAAACATGGAGGTTTTTAAAGTATACATGGATGTGATGAATGTCAAGTTGGAAGGGTTGACAAAGTTGTTGCAAGAAAGGCTTCCTGATGGTGACAAGGTAATCCATGAAAATCATGATGAGGAAAAAAGGAATATGAATTATGATTTAGACAATCTAATGTGGGTTTAAGACACCACATTCAAATATAGATTATGGGAAGTTTATAAAAAGATATTGTAACATGAAAACAACAAATGGAGAAGTATTTGATCTACAGGACATGGAAACCTCACAAAAGGTATGTATTGCATCTTTATATTTAGAACCCAACAGCTTTTTTTATGGTATGAAAAATTTGTACTTGCCAATTTTTGCCAAAAAATGATATCCATTATGAAGATAAAGAATACACTTATTTAACAATTAATATTGTGTTTGTATATTTTCTTATATTAATTAAGTGTTTAATATGTTATTGATAAATTTAATTTATTAATATAATTATATATATAATATAAGAATATATAGATTTTCTTTTGGGATAAAAAAGTTTTCCATACTATTTTGAGGTTGTTTTAAATGTTATTTTCTTTATTGAAAAGTTTTTATGATAATTTTTTAATTTTCTTCATACAGGAATTTGTAATATTATAATTTCGGTTTTTAGATTTCTTCGATTCATGTGTTATTGTATTGAGGTTTCGTGTTATTATACCGAGCTCTCTGATCTATCGCATCTGGATTTTTTTTAATGCGTATTTGGAACTTTTTATTAAGATTCAATATCAAAATGTAAAATAATAAGAAAGAATTGATCTCAAGAATGTCTAATAAATAGGTTAGTATTTTAGGTTTTAGAAAAACAGATAAGATTACCCTAAATTATTAAAAATAAAATTGAACATATTCATATTAATAAATATTATTACATTAATGTCTTTATGGTTGGTTTTAATATGTCATATTAATATTATAGAATTATAATAATTTAATTTTAAATCATAAAATTAAATTTGTATTATAATAAAATTAATTCTAAAACAATGTAATTAAAATTATTTGATAAATGTTAAGTATCGATTGAGTTTTGTTTTAGATTATGGTTGCGTGATAAAGTGGAAATTTTAAATTTAAATTATTATTATGTTAAATTGTGGTTATAATAATTGGTGTTCTATAAGTATTAATAATATGATTAAAATTTATAAATAAAGAGATTTTAAATAGTTATAAAAATTATATAAAAAGAAGAAATTTAAAGTTTTTAATTAAATATTAAATGAATTGCTTATGTTTTAGTTCCATTAAGATTGTGAAAATTTTTTTTATTATTGGATGTATGTATAAGGAGATAGATTGAAAGCATCCATGTAAGAAAATCATTTGTGCAAAGGGCATTAAGTTTTTCAAGAGTAAGCTAGAATATGAAATTTAAATAATGGAAATAGAATGTAAGTTATTTTCTTAATCTTTTGGTCTTTATAATTTTTAATTTATTGTAATTTTTATTTATTTAAGTTAAGAATTTTTTTTATTTTCAATACAATCCAATATTGTTAATTATAAATTTTATATAAACATTTTTATTTTCAAAGTAGTGAAACCTATTTTTTGTTGGAAAGGTAAAGAAACTAAAACACAAATTTACCCAAAACGCACTAGTTGATCACACAAAACTTGATTCTTACAGTAGACCTGGTGAAGGGTCACTAAAAGTAGTCTATCACTTAACTAAACTTACTCCAAACTTCAACACTCAACACTTAATTGACTGACTCTCTAAATTTAACCAACTCCTTATACATAAATAATTAGTTTATTTTAACATTTTTTCTAACCAAATGAAATATATTTTCATGGTTATTACAACTACACTCCCTTTTTAGTCCCTGTCATCTGGCAATGGCCAGGGACTATAGTAATTCGTTTTGGTTGATTTAGCATTAAATCAAGGTGCTATTTCGGAGAATGCGTTGGTTAGAGCAAGGTTTTGAAACGTTGTGTGCCAGGATGACCAAAGTGCTCAGGTTTGCCATCTTATTTGGCCTCTTCCCGAGGCGGGAGAGGCCGGAGCTTAGATTATTTTCCTTAGGCTTGTTTATTTTTGCTGACCGTCAGGATTTCGTGTTTTAATGTTAGCGTTTCTTAGCATTAGTTTGGATTGTTTGCAGTTTGTATTGTTTGTAGTGTCCATTGCTTTGTACCCACCGCTTTGTACGTCTGGTTTTGTCTACAATAACAGGTGTCATACAGGTTAGCAGGTTGCATACCAGGTGCCACACTGTAACATTTGTCACAGTCATCAACCCATCAATATAAGTACGAGAAGAGGTAGACCAGCCCAAGAACTATCACGAGGTAAGGATGCTTCCCAGTCGAAGAGCTATCACGAGGTATAGGATACTACTTATCAACCTCACAACCATCTAGTGAGGGCAGTTCGATAGCCCATCAATAGAAGTACGAGACGAGGTAGACCAACCCAAGAACTATCACGAGGTAAGGATGCTTCCCAGCCGCGGAATTTGCGTGCATCCATTGGACGCCCACTATTTTCTGCAACAATCCCGGGTACTTGTTCTTAATTCAGCCTCGCACCCATTTTTTTTTCTTTCTGAAATTGTTGTGTTAAGAAGCTCTGTTTTCTCTTATTTCTATGAGCAATCAATGAAGAATTCAGTCCAAGTCTGTGTCTGTTGCGGTTTACATCAATTGGCTTTTCAACTCTATGTATTTACAACAATTTATTTCATCGGCGTTCTATCAGAAACAATCAGTAATAACTCTGAGATGCCCCGAATAACCGATCTCAATCAATTAGTTCCTCAGCTGAAACCACCGAAGCTCCTGGCTCTGCCACCTATGTATATGCTTGCTTTGATGCTTAAATTCCAATGAGGTGATGCTTATAATTTGATAGCTCATATAGGTGTCATTATAAATAGTAAGACCTTTATGGTTTCTGGTAGCGGGCAAAGTAGCCTTTCCTTGCTGCATCACAACACACAATTTTAGCCTTTTCTTCCCCAAGACAACTATTGCCAATGAAAACCCAAATCTTGTTAAGAATCTAAAAATGTAAGAGAATGCAATTACTGTTCCCTTCAAGAAAGAAATGGGAATAGGCACACATAAAAACCTGTTTCTTATTGAATTCATTCAAGGCAAAGCGCGCAAGTTGGTCAATGAGGGGGCTATGCTGAAAATTGGGCATGTCGTGGATGGCATCGGCATAAAAGGCCAGATTATTTGTTCCAAAGAAACATAGCACCGTTATAAATATCGCAATTGTTACCTTCAGGCGAGCGAATGGCCAGGAAACATTGCAGTTACCAGGAATTCCTAAGAGCATTGCTAGTGACCCATGGCATATATTTTCTTTTACATGAACATATGGAACAGGTAATTACCTAATTACCCTTAGATTTCAACTAATTGAAACATAATTTAAGTTTTTTATAGGTAATTATCTAATTACCCTTAGATTTCAGCTAATTGAAACATAATTTAATTTGATATAATTGCAGGGGGAGGTTGATGTTCTGAGAGAATCAATGAAGGGATTTCAGCTGAGATTTCCTTTTTGAAGATGGAATGCGAACAACCAATCGTTTGCAATAGCGAGAATTCTCTTAAGCCACTGCCTGCTGGGGAGGCGAGTTCTGATTCTGGTGATTGCATCACTCAACGGCAGAACCTTCAGTTTCCCATGACAGGTCTCTCTGTACGAGTATCTTCCTATTATGATCTAGTTCTCGGGTTGTTCGATTAGCGTGATGTCTCCTGTATTGACATATTAGCAGACATATTACCATGATACAATGTTAAGTGGCATGGTTTACGCCCTGCATGTTATGTTATGGAGGAGGTGAGGCATGTGGCGCTCATGGGAGGGCCCACATGGTCCATGGACATCTTTTTATCATAATATAATATGAAGCCTAGTTTTGCCATAATTGAAAATTACCCCGGCTCAATCAAATAAAATGTGTTTTGTCGAATACTCGACAATCATTGTCACTTTGGCAGTGATAAGGAAAGCAATGAAATACTTTATAACGAGCCTCAAATGAATGATAAAAAAAATGAATGTATCGAATTTACTCCACATAACATAGTGAATAATAAAAATGTCCAAGTCTAGCGAGGTTGGGTAGATATTTTTAACTAATAAGTTGGGTCAATATTTCTAATCAACCAGTATTGTTTATCCTAAAATACAAATTACAGCTAATAACATCATTCTAACCTTGCAGGGCAAACATGATAAGAATTATTGCAATCAAAGCCATGAAACAATTTGATGTTTCTCCATTAAGAAAAATATTCCTACTTACCTCTTTTATTTTCAAGTTACATCCTCTGCTGTGGGCCATCATGAATAGATCAAGGTCGATACAAACACGGAATCAAGATTTGGAACTAAGGCTAGGGCAATATGAGTTAGAAAAATAGAACACACAGTGAAGAGTTCAAGTAGAGGCTACGACAGCTTGAGGACCATGACAAAATTTGCAGTGAAAATTTCAGACAACATATTCCTAATCCTACTATGTTGTTCCATCATTGTTTATTCCTCTGTTGCGAGTTGTTATAGCACTAGGTTCAACATCCTCTTATGGAAACTAGTGCTCCCAGGTGAATTCAACCTTAATTTCATCCAATTTATAGTCAAGAACGATGATTTCAATGTGGAATTCTCTTTGTATATGTTCTAGAATATCCTGCAACATAACTATCTGTCTCTTAACTGCTATGCCTCAAGACAAAGATCCAGGTAAACTAGAAGACCTTCATTGGCTTTCAATAACTTCCCCAGAATACAACGGATAGTTTTGCTCGTTATGGCTTAGACAATAGTATTAATATGTTCCGTGATGATGTTATATGAAGATTTATTCCTTGTCTCAATAATAGTACCAAATATGTGATATAAAATTTTTGTGTAGGAATTCTGGGAAAGGTAGCTTCTTTGCATACTTACAGAGGATATGCCGATGATTTCATCTGTTCTCTCATGCCAGAAACATCTGATGAGCATGTACCATTCACACCAGGTTGTATATCTTCACAAATATAATTAGCATAGATACTTTTTAAGTCTAAAATTGGGCATAATCCTGTCTGAGATCTTACCAAGTTGTAACAGAATCTGGATTTTCTGAGTGCAATAAAGTATAATCTTCTTAAATTTTTGTTGATGTTAACCTCTTTTCTTTTCAAGTTACATTCTATGTTGTGGGCCATCATGAACATATCAAGGCCGATACGAAAGCGGAATCAAGATTTGGAACTGAGGCTAGGGCAATCTGAGTTAGAAAAACATAACACACAGTGAAGAGTTCAGGCAGAGGCTACGACAGCTTCAGGACCATGACAAAATTTGCAGTGAAAATTTCAGACAACATATTCCTAATCCTACTGTGTCATTCCATCATTGTTTATTCCTCTGTTGCGAGTTGTTTTAGCACTAGGTTCAACATCCTCTTATGGAAACTAGTGCTCCCAGGTGAATTCGACCTTAATTTCATCCAATTTATAGTCAAGAACGACGATTTCAATGCGGAATTCTCTTTGTATACGTTCTAGAATATCCTGCAACATAACTATCTGTGTCTTAATTGCTATGCCTCAAGACAAAGATCCAGGTAAACGAGAAGACCTTCATTGGCTTTCAATAATTTCCCCAGAATACAACGAATAGTTTTGCTCGTTATGGCTTAGACAGTAGTATTAATATGTTCCATGATGATGTATACGAAGATTTACTCCTTGTCTCAATAATAGTACCAAATCTGTGATATAAATTTTTTGTGTAGGAATTCTAGGAAAGGTAGCTTCTTTGCATACTTACAGAGGATATGCTGATGATTTCATCTGTTCTCTCATGCTAGAAACATCTGATGAGCATGTACCATTCACACCAAGTTGTATATCTTCACAGATATAATTAGCATAGATACTTTCTAACTCTAAAATTGGGCATAATCTTGTCTGAGATCTTACCAGGTTGTAACAGAATCTGGCTTTTCTGAGTGCAATAAACTAAAATCTTCTTAAAATTTTGTTGATGTTCGTAGTGGTGCATTGTGTGAATCATAAGTTAAGAAAATTAATGTATGAATACTGTAACAGGTGAACTTATCTACAAGCCAAGAGGGAGCAACATGCAACATGTTACAACCATATCATTTCTACTTTTAGCCTATGCTAATTATTTGGGCCATTCTTCTGAAGTTGTTCAATGTGGTAGCATCAAAGTCACTCCTTCTAAACTCAGAACAGCTGCCAAGCGCAAGATTCTACTCCAGATTTGTCATTGGAATCCAAACTTGATAACAAAATATTGCATCAAAAATAATGGAAGCATGGTTATTGTGAGTACTAAATTGATATTGTGTCTCGATGTGTATGCAGGTGGACTAGATACTGTGGGATAATCCTCTAAAGCTTTCATACATGGTGGGATATGGAAGGGTGCTCATAATATGGGCATTATAGTTTATAACCTCTCACTTCCAACTAATTATCTTTAGTTCTTCTTAGAAATTCTTCCATATGAGACAAACTGTGCCAGTGGAATGAAGGCAGACTAACTGCTATCAGACTGATTGTGAGTGTTAAGGCGGCTTCTAAGGCTTGCGATTACCTATTCTCTTACTTACATAGGGTAAATAGTTGCAAGTTGTGCTTGAATTGACTGGATCATATCAGACTGGATCAACTGGTTTTTACATAGGTGCATGGTTGCCACTAAAGCATGATGAACGGTTCAGTTGGTTGTCTGCTTATCGTTCTTTATATCTCGCTAGTCACATTATGACTAGTTCAACGCTGAAGCCCAGCTTTTCGCCCCCACAAGCGAGCAAGCCACATCTAGAAACTATACCCATTCCATGTGCTTTGCAAGGACTCGCTGCTACGCAGCCGTTCTTGTATTAATATTGAATCTCTTTCACTATTTCATTGTTACATGCAATTAGCATTATCTATATGAATCTAGTAATTTATAATTGATACTAAAGCAAGATCTCTATATACGTTTAGCGTGATCCTTGTTTATCCCGATAGTCAGTTGTTTGTATAAATTCATTCAATATGGAAAGAATGGCCATTCAATTTGCAAACGCGAAATTATTTAAAAAGCGAATCTATGCCTCCAAATAAAATGAATTGTTATGAAAGTGAAAGTGCATGAATTTATGGGAGCTCGTTGTAAGAATCGAATGAAGAGCCTCTCGACAAGCCACTGAATTGATAAGTGAAATTTTATTCAAGATTCAAGAAAAGCATGTGCTCCTAAAAAGTAAAATGATGCCTGCGAATGTAAAATGATGGCTGCGAATGCTTAGCTTACTCCATAATCAAAATCATTCCACATATCTATTCAACATGAAAGTAAAGGTCCATGCTGCACGAAAATAAGATGACTGCTGTACACGTTTAGCATTCTCCACCGTCCATTTCATTTCACAGAGCTATTCAACATAAAAGCAGATATCCAATTTGCACGATTGTTGCGGCCCCACGGATAATAATTGAATGAAGAATATATCGGGAACAGATTAAACTCCGAAGTGTACGATTGTGCTTTAAGGGCCATTGAATCGACAAAAGCAACTTTATTAAAGAAGGATACCGCTTAATTAAAAATTGATGGTTCAACTCAAAGTTACTATATATGAATAATAGCAGTCCGTTCTCAATGACGTCTCTTTCTATAAATCCACATCATGGAATTGATATTCCACGTTTCCACTCATCTTCCTACTTGACTGATGTTGGAACTGTTGTCTCGCCACACCATATCTTTGGGTTTACTACACTCTGCATGCAAATGAGACAGGCCGCCCTTATTGCGGCCCCACGAGTAAGAATGGAATGAAGAATATATGAGGAACGCATTGCCTGTTGTCCTTATCGTTAGCGGTTTGTATAACTTCATTCCAATTTCAAAAGAAAACTCCGAAGTGTACATTTATTCGTTAAAGCCCATTGAAGTGACCAAAGCAACTTTGGTAAAGCAGTATACCACTTTTATTATCAGAGGCATAATTAAAAATTGATTATCCAATTCAAAGTTACCGTGATATGACGCTCCTCTGGACGTTCCTTTCTATAAATCTACAAATCATGGAGTCAATATCCTACGTTTCAACTTTCAACTCATCTTCCTACTTGACTCATGTTGGAACTGTTGTCTCGCCACACCATATCTTTGGGTTTACCACACTCTGCATGTAAATAAACGACTCCGGCTTGCAAATCTCCATGTTCGATACCAATTTCCTTTTCCTCCGAAATTCGTATAGCATTATTATTATTCTTATGGATGATAACCTCTTTTATCTCAGCAACAACTTCACTTCACTGGCGGTAGGCCTAGAAGATGGCTTAGCATCAACACATCTAAGGGCTAGTTTGGCAAAATCAACAATTGATTCAATGTCGTAGTTTCCACCCGTCCTACTGTCTATGATTTCTTCAAAATAAATCTTACTAGTAAAACTGTTCGTGATAGTGACAAGGATAGAAATAAATGTTATAATGTATTGGTAAATTATCATTAAAGAAAACTGCAAAAGAATAAGGAATGACACATACAACTCTTTAAGACTAGAGTTTAGATAGTACCACTTAGGTTGTTTGTCAATTTGGGGTGTTCTTTGATCACCACATTGGGGCAATGATCAGTTTTATGATTTCTAGACCCACACCTCATGCAACGATACTGAGCCTCTGTTTCTGGAGTTTTTAATTTTTGATTTTGAGGCTGAGATTTCTTGCCTTGATTTCTTTCTTGATTTCTTTTTGATTCTTCACTTACTTGACAATTATTTGCAGTATGTCCATTTTTGCCATACAACCAACATGTCACTTTATTCCATTTTTCTTGCTTGGCACTATGTAGGGGAATATCATATGGTTTATAATATTGTGCCTTAGGGACACATTTGTAATTTCCCTTCCTTTTATGATGTCGAAAAGATCGGCCTTGCTTCTTAAAGTCTTTTCTGTTTGATAAATTATTTTCTTTCTTGGCTCTTTTCTTGATTTTTCTCTTTTTACTAATGGATCATCAAGAGATAACCCATACTTGCTGCACAATGATTTGCTATCGGGAATCTGGACAACTTTTCTAGAGACTTATTAACTTTCAAGCTTGTGCAAAGACCAACCAGAGCTTTAGTAATAATTGAATATATTTGTCCCCATGTGTATGACTCAAAAGGAATTTGAAAATATTCTTGCAGTCTGAGATAGTCAACAAATCTGGAAGGAAGTGCTGCAAGATAGACTTGCTTTCATAACAAATTCTTTGAGTCTTTGACTTCATAGATTCTTTGCATCCAATCTCGATGGAAGTCTTCATATTGGGATATTTTATTGCGCTTGAGATTCATTAAAATAATCTCATGCTTATCGGTTATTTCTGCCTCAAAACCACACCAGTGCTCAACAATCATGGAGGTCAAGGCTCCAATCATGTTGTTCTATATTGTCCCATCTGAATTATGAATTATATTTCCTTGCTCATCTTTGAGAAGTTGTTCTTCCATGTGTTTAATTAAAGCAGGAGAGGATTATGTTTCCCACCATTTTGATAGTGTGCCTGTGAAACATTGGATAACTGTTTTGCAGGCTTCTACCTCAGTTTTTCCTCTTAGACACATAAGTTTATATTCGGTAAACATCATGTCTACCATTTGTCTTATCTGGCCGACACTGAGGTTATCTATAGTCCATTCCTATGAGAATTAGGGAAGAAAGTGTGGGTTTAAGGCAGTTTGCCTTTTCCTTTGATATCAGGTGCTGAATCCATGCTATACTGGCTTTCCAAAGGCTCATATATAGGCATAACTTCTAGCTCTTTTTCCTCTTCCTTAAATAGACATGCTATAGAAATATGTTCACTTGGAGTTTCAACTTTTTCTGGTTCTTGGGTGCAATTTCTTTGGGGAATAAAAAAGGAAACCTGTTTTCTGGCTTGATAGGATCCTGAATACGAACACTTGCTTTATGCAAAAAAGAAGAAGGAACTGGTTTTTCTATTTTGGATACAGATAATTGATTCATCTTCTGTACCAGTTCATTTATTTGTCCAGATGTAGAACTAATATGTTCCACCATTTTGTCTTCAACATTCTCCAGCTTTATTAGAGATTCTCTAACATATCCTCTAATTACTAAAGTAGAATTTTGAACACTATTCAAAGAATTATTTACAGAATTTAAAGAAACTTGGATAGTATCAAATTGTTCTTTGACCTCTTTGGATTTGGCCATGTTCATTTCAAGACCTTTCACAGCTGTGTTTGTCCAATTCAACTATTCAGAAGTTTTATGTATTCTTCTATCAATACGAGATGCACTGTCATCTTTTAATACTAATGGTATTGCTTTGGCAGAATTTTGTCCTTCTCCAAGCACTATGCCTTTGTATGGAGGAAACGTTGTAGGTGTTTCAACTTTAAGGCCATCTAGTGCTATCCAAGAATGTTGAGATGAAGTAGATGCATCAGTCATTAAAATCATTTGTTGTTTTATTTTTTCTAACCAAACATAGAACGAGATCCATGTGTTAGTACATTCCATGTGGTTTTTCCATTCTCGAGACAATTTTATTTTATCAGACATAGAATGACTGAAACTAAATTAACCACTATCCACCCCGTACCCGCCAAAAAAAAACTTTTTGCGTATAAAAGCTAAAAGCCCCAAAATTGTTTGTTTCCTTGAATTTTCATCTGCAAGCCTCTATACACATGCACGACACCTACAAATGTCAAAGCCGCCAACCCACGTACAATTTCACTCCAAAGACTCTGTAGACAACCCAGTCAACCTTGCAGCCTATACAAAGCCCATTCGACCACTTGCAATCGCTAGCCACCCTGCTCAAAGCCAATTCACCCTAGTTCCAGGTATTTAAACCAAAATTCACCAAATACTCCGTCAATTTCAAAGTAACCACTTGCCGAGTGTTTTTAGTTAAGTTAAAAATTAATTAAAAATACTCAAGAGCTCAAGCCTACTCCTTACAGAACACTGTTGCCCTAAAAAACTTGAAATTACCTCACATACTCAAATCCACAAGAACTGAGTATGGTTGTCCCAATTGCTATGGATGTGAGACCCATCTCTACACCCCATTTAGACCTGGACCACCTTTCCCTAGCTGATAAAGGTTTCTAGATAAAATATACCATTTTCATAAAGCTCCTACTTAAAATACATTTCCAAAGTAGGGATAATTTACTGAACCAGGCTGATGAAATTGGCCTTCAGGAGTCAAATTTTCCCAATTACCAGTTCCCCCAAGTCCACATTTTTCCTAAAATTGTGCATATGTGCCACACTTGTTATGTCCCAAGTCACAAAACCATCATGTCTCATGACCAGAAGGTCCTTTTCACCATCACTGCTGAGTCTATAAATGAAATGTTGTGGCTCCAACCAAGGCCAATCATAACTCCCCTCTCAATTGGAGATTTGTTGGGCTTATATCCCAAACTCAGCTCTACAAAATTGGCCCAATTGCTCCAAACCTTCATCAGAGAAGAGAAGCACATCCCTAAAGACCCCCTTCCATATGTAGCAACTATATTTTCCCCTCGGGGCCGAAATATTGTAGCCATGATATCTTGTGTTTTGGGTTACTCCACAAGTGAGTATATTCATGAAATTATCCTAGCTTTCATGTCCATCTATACCTGAGGACAACCTCCTGCAACCATTTATGACTTTGACACATTCATAGCTGACAGGATGCATGAGCAGTTCACAAGCATGGGGAATGAAAGGGTCTTCAAATACTTCTCAGTCCTATACCATATGTTCTTATATTATCAATAAGAGAATTCCCATTCACCCTCCAAAAACTGGCCACCAAGGGTCAACCTAGGTCAGTCATTTTTGGACCCTATTAATCCATGAGTATTAGTCTCCATACTCTTATTTAGACTTCATTGAATTATTTGTACATCAAGTTATGACAATGTTGACTAGAAACTCTCCTCCAAGAATCAATCCACAAATAAAGGGAGTCCTTCAACTTTCAAGGCAGACCAAAGTGGGTGACTGGTAGCTTTACTAGAATTACACAGAAATCAAGATATATGGTTGCATGCTGGCACCATATAAATTTCCAAGATACCTCCCTATGAGGTTGTTTGCATTAGAATACTATAGGAAAATTATCACTGCAGATGAGGTAAACTTTGTCAATGCCAAGAAGAAGGCCAATTTCAAAATAAAAGACCAACTAGGCCCCTTCATATGTAACTCTAGGGAGGCTGGGAAAGGGGCAGGTTTGATACTATAGAATATGAACTTACAGAGAAGTTTTGTTTGGAGATATGACCCTTTGGAATTCATCACCAAGAAGAAGAAAAAGGTCAAGCTAGGACCTTTTATTTACCATCCGATACCTGAGAATGAAGCCTATGCCAACAAAACAGAATGGGTGGAAGGAACCCTAGTTGATCAAGACAACACCAGAATAGACATAGAGAATGCTCTAATTGATATGGAAAAACAACTTGATGAGGGTACTTTCCCGTGAGTACTAGAACAGTCAAGCAGGCCAGAACAGTTACGCAGACCAAAACAGTCACGCAGACCAGAACAGTCAGACCGATCAGAGCAGTCAAGCAAACCAGAGACAGCCATGAGTACCCCCTCAATTGTGGAGACTCCTCTAAATTAGGAGAAGTGCCTAAAGAGAAATAGGGAGGAGGCCACCACATCAGCAAGGGCCACTTCACATACTTATGCAGATACAAGCCAAGTAACAAGACAGAGAGTGAATCCTATCTCTGAACAGGAATACACAGAGGAAACAACAGAAGTCACTAGCATAGAAGGAAACAGGAGCAGGCCCATCACCCCATCGGAAGGCACACCCTTGACATCAGAAACTCAGGTGTTGGAAAGGCAGCTCAGTCTTGAAGTATCTTCCTTCAGAATGCCTACTAACAAAGACCAAGACATCAAGGAAAGGTACAGGGAAATAAAATCAAGGAATGAGAAACTTAAGGTCCAAACTTATGCCCAGTACCTGGAGGTGACCCCTACCAATCAAACCAGGCTAATGTCGACCTTTGATATCAAAGAGGGGAAATGCAGATGACTTTTATCAAGTCTACAACTCAACAGCCAAAAATAACCTTAGATTTCAAGAAAGTAGATTTTGAAGTGCTGGAAAGGGATATTCATCTAATTGACCAGATTGAACTACATAAACAAGCAGGGGAGATGATATAATCCACGTTGACAGGAAAGGCCATAACTACTCATTAGCTACAAAATTCCTTAAACAACATATCTGCACAACTCCAGTTGGAAAATGCCTCCTCATAGGCCAAGGACACAAGGATCAAGTCCTTAGAGGACTTAGTAATTGAATTGGGACACGATCCCAAGGATATAAAAGCCACAAAGCAACTAATTAAGAAGAAAAATGATAATATCGCTACACTGAAGAAGCATCTAAAGATACCCCACCTACATCATCCACAAACATTATGTGTCCTGGAAGCCCAACAAGGACATGAAGAGCTCATGGACTTAGTCCTGAAGCTGAATGATCAACTGAAGGAGACAGAGAAGGAGTTGGACACTTTAATTTAATCGAAGTAAAGTGACTTGGCCACAACTTCCAGAACTATCATCCCCATGGTATCCAGAATAGTTCCTGCTACACTGGCAACATCACTGGCGCCCACAGCTCTACTTACAACAACATTGCTAGTAACAACATAATATACTACAGTAGCTGGTGCATCAAGAGACAAAGTAGCATAACTTGTGAAAGTCGTGGAAGATATGTCTATCTAGGCTACATAGATGAAAAGATTGAAGGAAAAGGTGGCAATTTTGGAAACTGATTTCAAACTTTTCCAAATAATTAGAAAGAAGAAACACAAAGGGCCCAGAGAATGGGTGAGAGGATCAAAATATTAGAAAAGGATTTAACACTTAAGAAGCCACTTGGACAAACCAAAGAAATGATTTGGGCCAATATCATTGACTTTGTCAATTATATTTGGCCATCAATCCAAGTTATTTTTGAGCAAACAAAGCTAGTAAAGCTAGCTACTAAAGCTATCTAGAAAGTAAAGGAGGAATTGGGAAATAAACCAAAGGATGCCAATAGACTCATCCACTTAATCAACAATAAGATTAGACACGAGCTCCAATGATCTAGGTGGATATTGGTGGCAACCCACTAATTCCACTTGTATCCCCTCTAGTGCTTCTTTCAGTTTCCTTAATTATAGCACAATTGACTATTTTTAGCAGTTTTTCGGGTCCTAAACTTCTGGAGCCGTTTCGAGGCCCTAAACGAGGTTTTTTGGGAAATCTACCACAAATGATTTTTCTGTCAAAAAATTGTTTTTGTCGTAGTCCTCGGAGAGATCTTTCCAACGGGCTATCATGCGCATCAAACGGAGATAATACGACCAATTCGCGACCCCGGGAAGTTGATGTACCAACTTACCCAAAAACAGGGCCAAAATTTGGCGTTTCATCTTCTAGGGTTAGGTTTTGGAATGTGAAGGGTTTTCCATTGTTTCTCAACAATAAATAGGCCTTCAAGTCTCATTGTAACACAGTTCAGAGGTATGTAGCCACACATCTCTTCTCAGAGATAAGCTACCATCACCCTAGCTGGTTTATTTCCATTTCTGGTTGTAAGCATATTTCAGTATTTTCCATTAATGAAATGAAGTATTATTTCCACTGCATCTTTGTGTATATGGTTATCTCTGTAATTTGTTGTGTTCCTGTTTAAGTCTGGATTATCCAAGAGCTAAATGTAGAATATAGGACTGCTGCCATTTTAGAAATAAGGAAGGTCCTTTCCAAAAGGAACCTTATGCTTAATTTAGAAGAAAAGTGCCACAATATGCAGGTATCCATTAATAGGTTCATGGCTAAATTCCAGATTTTGAGGGAGAAAGGTCTGCTCAGTCCTATGGTCATCCATGATAAACTAATGACATAGTTGGACTATGGGGATAGAATTAGAAAATTGGCTAAGGAACAAGCCAATTCTTCATCCATTAAAGCCCTGCCAATAGGAAAAGTATTATATGACACATTTGAGAACTTGTTTTTCCTTGAGGATGAGGTAAAACATTTGTTCCTCACCAAGCCCAATTTTTCAAAGTATACTTAGGCTGCTGAGATTTGCAGGAGGATGATAAATGTGAAATTACCAGATGCAGAATGGTGGGAAACTATGACTGACTTAATGTGATGAATTAATAGCTAAAATTACCACACAGTAAATATGAAGTTAGCCTGGTAAACAGATGAAAATAAGGCATCAGGGTCAAAGAGTAGCAAGGTCAAAGAGTATCAGATGAAAGATCAAAGTAAAGAAGACTCCAACGTGAAATTCCACAACTACTAGCCAACATAAAGTGCTACACTTCAACCATAAAGGCCAGAAAAGTGTTACACTTCAACCATAAAGGCCAGCACAACCACAATAAAGGGGACAACGAGAAACAATTCATTAGTTGTCTCTATCTTCTTGCTAGAAGATATTTGTATTTCCTAGAATAAATCTCAAGTTGTTTTGAGATATTTTGTAATTTTTTTTGTATATATACTTCACAATTCGAAGTATGGAGGGTGGATTCCAAAACATTTCTATATACTTTTTCTCTCAAATCATAAATTCTATTGCATCAATGACTGGATTGGCTTGCTGGATTAAGGAATAAAGGTCATATATTTTACAAGATTCTTGTCTAAAGCGAAATACAAATATGTATTCTCTCATGTTCAATGTTTTTTTCTTCAAGTGTTTTCCATAATATTTTATATATCTCTAAAATCTAAATGATATAACATGGAATGATATTTCAAAAATTTCTTAAATGCACTCTGTCTTGACTGTTATGCATTATTATGTGTTTCCTTCACAAATCTAAGTTAAGGGATTCTTGATTGCTCTTTAGTTTAGGTTACCTCTTGTGATCTGTAGCAAAGGATTCTTAATTTCCCTTTCTTCATGATTATCCTATTCTTCAGTCTGATCCTGGTCTAAGGATTCTTAAGTGCCCTTTCACCCTGGTTAGAATTACTTAACCCATTAGGCCTAAATATTTGCATTTTTCTCCGCTAGCCTGCCCTGTGAACATTCCCTTTAATGATTGGTCTAGTCCTACTATCCATTTGTTGAATCCATAGCCCAATGGCTTGAAGACCTAGCTCTATCCATATACTCTAAGAATTCCACCACCAAACCTTCAAATCAAAACCAAAACCCCAAGGAACACTAAGAACTAGCCTAAAATCCCATAAGAAACAAAGATAAATTATATAGAGAGAGCCCTCTCTGAGTCATAGGTTGGTTGTAGCCTATACTTAAAGAATGGTTTGTGGTTACCTCGGTTTCTTTCTTCTTCTCATAACTTGTAAGGAAAATTTTGAGTGATAACATAGTGGCAACCATACTAGGGACAGCCCCCAGTCCTAATAAATCTTTAAGAAATTTTTAATTCTATATTTAGAGCCTCTTAAAGTATTCTATTAGAAGTTATTTCTCACGAAAAGGAAACAATTTAAAAAAAAAAAATCTGAAATTTTGGCTTCGAGGAAAACTCATTATACTAGGGCTAACCTAGATTCAAACCCTCCCCCAGTATTTGATAATCCCAACCCGATTTCAAGAAAATCCAAAACAGAATAAAGTTCAGTCAGTCACATACCCTTATTTAAAGCTAATTCATGCCCTAATGAATGGTTGTTTTTAGAAGATCTTACATTTGATGAGAAATTTGATTTGTCATTATTCAGATCAAAGTCTGAAAGTGAACTTTGTGGCACTGTCATAGATCCAGAGTTTATTGCAGACCTCGAAGTCCAAAAAGCCAACAAATCAATTGATGACTACCTTCTAAATTCACCACAATCATCCCTTACTACTACTAGGAACCCTTAGCTTTCTGAACCAATATCCACTACTCTCAGTTCACCATTATTCCCTTCAACATCTAAAGCCCATTCCCCACCTCCATTCATACCCCCACTCCCTTACCAACCTATCATATCCCAGGTACCACCTGATGGTCCTAGTTCATCCTCCACTACTGCATCATCTTCCAGTGCGTCAACCCCACATTTTAGCCCCTCCAAGCTTATAGCCATGGAAAATAGATACACTTCCCTTGTCTTACGTGCTCCACTTGTTGCCATGCCAGTAGAATACCAGAGTAAAACCATCCAATTTGATCGCATATGGCACTACACCGCACAACACCATGTTAATAAAATGACAGACTACTTTGAACTTCATGAAATTCATATTGTGGATGTCCAAATGAGATTTTTTGCTCATGCTTTAGCTGGTGATGTTAGAAAATGGTTTAGATCACTGCCTGATAATAGTATTGATAGTTTATAAGCATTTCAACAACAATTTTTGAATAGATGGGAAAATAAAAAGAATACTCTACAGATCCTTTCTGAATATCAAAATATTAGGAGAGGACCCAATGAAACTGTTCAAGATTATTGTACCAGATCTAACAATATATACAATGCAATTCTAGTTAATCTTAGACCCCCACCTGACTTAGCATTAATAAAGTTCCCTAATGGTTTTGACACACGCATATCATTACAGCTTAGGGAAAGAAACCCCCAACCCTAGAAGATATGCAAAGTGTAGTAGTAAGTGTAGAGGTTAATTTATTAGCTAAAAGAGCTAGAGTTAGGAATGAAAGAAGAGGATCATCTAAAGATGAGCCTTCACCCTTTGACATTAAAATAGATAGCTTAGTGAAAGGCATGGAAAGGTTAATGGATAGAATAGAGAATATAGAGAGGAAACCCTAGTGGGATAATCAACAAGCACCTCCAGTTAGAAATCCGAACTTTAGGAAAAACCAAAACCAAATACTGGAAAAAATTGACCTGCTCAGAGTATTAGACCTCCTTTCCATGAAAATTATGCAGAAACATCCCATCCTGAAGACCCAAAGCAAGATACACAGATTAACCTGATGGGATTAGATGATGAAGGTGTTATTTTTCTGACCTAAGATGATCAGGAATTGCATATGCTGCAGCAATTGCAAATCCAGTCTCGAGAGTCATTTGATTATGGACAAGGTTATGATTCTATCATCTTTGAAGTACATAAGAAGTATAACCTAAGGAGTAAAAAGAATTATGATATCTCTGACCAAACCAAGAAAATAGTGCCAAATCAACCAAAGAAAATAAAAAAAGCCTCGTTTCTAAAATCCTCCAGATTCTCCTTACACAAAATCAAAATCCTTCTGGTCCTACCATTGAAGATATAACCCCTAATTAACCTTTTGATGATCAACCCTCTTCTTCAATTCCCCCCAAAAAACCAGTGGACACACTTCAAAATACTAGATTGGAAAATTCACAAAAAGAAGTCCCCAATAAAGGAAAAGAAGATCATCCCACTCAAATCCCTGTTATCAAAATTCCAAACCCTCAAATAGAGAAAGGCCCTTTTCCTTTTAATTTGGGAGCATAGGTAGATAAGCTAAAGATTTCAGTCCCTTTGATAGAGTTAATCAAGAATGAAACCTACAAAACATAGATAGACTAGACCTTGAACCTTGCTGAAAATGAGGATTCTGTTAGCCTGTTTGATGACCAACCTAAACTTATAGTTGGTCCAGATGTCAATGGAAAGTCACAAGAAGGAGGAATACCACCTTTCTATATTAGCCTTGGCATCCATGACAAAATTCTTCATAATGCAATGTTGGATTCTGGAGCCTCCCACAACTTAATGCCTAAATCATTAATGGAAAAATTAAACCTAGACATTACAAGACCTTATAAGGACTTATTTTCATTTGACTCAAGTCAAGTAAAGTGTCTGGGGTTAATTAAAGACCTATGTGTTACCTTAGTTCAATATCCTGCCAAGAGCATCCTTATGGATATTGTAGTTGCTGACATCCCACCGAAGAATGGCATGCTGTTATCCAGGTCATGGAGAGACAAACTTCAACGATCTCTACAACTTGATATGTCATATGCAACAATTTCTGTTTTTGGACAACCCAAGAAGCTGTATCGAGAAACTTTAATGAAATACATGGTAAGTAGCCAGGATCGGCCTCAAAACTTTCCTATCTACTCTGTACATTCAGACATTGATTCTTTTATTTTGTATAATACTGATAAAACACAAGGAACTCTTTTAGATAGTGTTGATACAAAAACAAAAGAAATTGTAGTTTCAAAACAAAAGGAAAATGTCTAAACTTTAGAGATTTCCACTAAACAAGGTAGACAAGTTGAGGAAAAATTGGTGGAAACAAATGATGCCAATTATGAACATGAGATATTGTGGCATCTTGAGTTTCATGGGTCAGTTAATAAGTTTGGAGTAGGAGCGGGAGTTTGAATATACAATCTAGAGAATGATTACTAAGAAGGCCATGCATACAGACTAAATTTTAAATGTACTAACAATATGGCTTAGTATGAAGCACTAATTATAGGCCTTAAATTAGTTAGGAAACTAGGAGCTATAAGAGTTTCTGTCATGGGAGACTCTGAATTAGTGATAAAACAAATTAATGTTGTCTATATGACCAAAGACCCTAGATTAAGTTGTTATAGAGGAACCATTGTAGAAATACTAAACACTTTCTTAGAAACCAAGTTGTTGTAATTCCTAGAAAACATAATATGCAAGCTCATAGTTTAGAAATGTTTTCCAACACCTACAAGTTACCCTTTCAACCTAACTATTAGTACACTGCTGAAGTAAGGCACAAGCCTACAATTCCAGATAATTTGAAGAACTGGCAAATATTTGCTGATGACAAACAAATAAACAACTTTTTGATTTCAGAACAAGAATTTGTAAATAGCAATATAGATACTGACACATCAATAGATCCTAACACTAAACATAAAATAGAAATAAACGAGATACAAGTTTAAGAGATAGATAGATTCCATCCCACTAAATTTATAAAATCAGATGTAGAAAACCTAGAGCAAGTTGAGATTGATGAGATAATTAACGAAGACACTGAAGTAATCAATCCCAAAGACAATTTCTTACCTAAGGGATTAACCCCTTTGGAATACCTGTTTGATTCAAATGATGTTCCCAAAAAGCCTAAAATGGAACCTTTGAAATTTGATATGGAGGAGTGTAATATTGGCACTAATGAAAATCCAAAACTGATCAAACTTTCTAAATCATTACCTCCCACTAAAAGAGTAAAATACATTGAGTTATTAAAATAATTTCTGGATGTATTTGCATGGAGCTATGAGGACCTCAAATCCTATGGCACCAGCATCATACAACACACAATCCCTATAAAAGAAAATCAAAAACCTTTCAGACAAAAACTTAGAAGGATAAATCTTATCCTATTACCTTCAATTGAAAAGGAAATCTAGAGAATGTATGATGCTAAGATAATCACACCAATAAGATTTTCTGATTGGGTTTCAAACATGGTGCCAACTAAGAAGAAAACTGACAAAATCAGACTCTGTGTGGACCTTAGAAACATCAACAAAGTATCCCTTAAAGAAAATTACCCTCTCCCCAAAATGGACCATATTTTGCAAAGGATAGTTGGATCAACTGGGATCTCATTATTGGATGGGTTTTCTGGTTACAATCAGATTTTAGTTCATCCTAATGATCAAGCCAAAACTGCCTTCACTACTCCTTGGGGCACATTCATGTATGTGAAAATGTCTTTTGGACTAATGAATGCAGGAGGCACTTTCCAGAGGGCTATGGACATAGCCTTTGCCAAATAAATTCATGATTTCCTAGTGATGTACCTAGATGACATTACTGTATTTTCAAAATATGACAACCAGCATTTGGATCATCTATGGAAGGTTTTTATTAAATGTAGGAAATATGGAATTTATTTGAACCCCAAGAAGTCTTTGTTTGGGGTTAGAAGAAGGAAAGTTACTAGGTCATATAATTTCAAAATATGGTATCTGAATAGACTTTGCAAGAATAGAAGCCATCTTATAGATGCAACAACCAAGGAACATCAGAGAATTACAAGCTTTCTTAGGGAAAATTAACTTTCTTAGGAGATTTATTTCTAATCTAGCAGAATTAATTAGATCGCTGAACAATATGTTGAAAAAAGATTTGACCATCAAATGGACTGTTGAGGCTAAGAAATCCTTTGAAGACATTAAACTAGCCTTAACTAGAACACCAGTTTTGATCAATCCAAAATTTGATAGAGATTTCATCTTATTTTCTTTTGCTTCTGAGCACATAAGTGCTGCAGTTTTACTGCAGAAAATGACCAGGGCTATTAACAACTTATTTCTTTCTTTAGCAAGGCCCTCAGAGATGCCTCCTTAAAATATAGCATAATGGAAAAATAAGATTTTGCTTTGTTCAAAGCTATCAAGGACTTTAGAGTATACATTTTATATTCTCATATAATAGCCTATGTTCCCAATTTAGTAGTGAAAGACATCCTAATTCAGGGTGGTTCAGATAGAAAGAGGGGAAATGGATTGCTACTATTTTAGAATATGACATAGAAATCAGGCCAACTAAGTTAATCAAGGGCCAAGGTTTAGCCAAGCTAATGGCTGAGTCAAATTGTTAGGCCCTAGATATAAACTTTATTGCACAAATAGATAATGAAGAGGGGATGGAAACTCCACTAATCAGCCAGGCGTTTATTGAATCACCATGGTATGCTAATATCCTTTATGTTTTACAAAATTTACAATATCCTCCTGGATTATCTAAGACCAATAGTAGATTTTTGAATATGAAGAACTTAAAATTTTGTATAATAGACAATGCTTTGTTTTGGAGGAATCACGAGGGTATTCTTCTCAACTGTTTATTAAAATATGAATCTGACAAAGTATTACAAGAGTTTCATGTAGGTAACTGTGGAGGACACCTTTACCGGAAAACCACTGTAGACAAAATTCTTAGAGCTGGTTTCTACTAGTCAACTTTGTTTTCTGATTTCAAGAAACATGTGCCCTCCTGTCACAAATGTCAAATTTTTGAGGGAAAGAAAAGCTGCTACCGTTACCCCTCAAGTCAATCTCTACTGAAACACCTTTTCAATAATGGGTCTAGACTTCATTGGTGAAATTCACCCACCCTCCTCTGCCTAACACAAATGGATCCTCACTGCCATAGAATATTTCACTAGATGGATAGAGGCCATACCTTCAAGGCAAGCCACTAACACTGTTATCATAACCTTCCTTGAAACCAACATTCTATAAAGATTTGGATGTCCAACTAAGCTCATTACTGATAATGCAACAACCTTTAAATCCAAAAGAATGATAGATTTCTGCAACAAGTATCATATAAACCTAGGCCATTCCACAACCTATTATCCTCAAGGAAATGTATTAGCAGAATCCTCAAACAAAATTCTGGTAAATATCATCAAAACGTTGTTAGAGGATAGTAAGAAAACATGGAGTAAAAAGCTAGTCAATGCCTTATGGGCAGATAGACTAACCATAAATAAATCAATTGGTACATCTCCCTACCAACTAGTTTATGGGATGGAAGTTGTCTTTCCATCTTCCTTGGGAACACCAGTGATGAAAGTGCTTCAAGAGTTGCAGGTGGAACCAAATAGTATCCAAAGAAGAATCAACCAAAAAATACATCTTCAACAAACCAGGGAAGAAGTATATATCAGATCTTAGGTTGTGGAGGAAAGAATTAAGAATATCTTTGACAAGAGAACCAAGGCTGAAGATTTCTACCTTGGTGACAAAGTCCTAAAATGGGATTCAAGGAGGGAAGATAAAGGTAAACATGGGAAATTTTATTTCCTATGGAAAGGCCCATATGTCATTTATGCTTTCAGGGGTAATAATGCTTTCTTTCTTAGAGAAATGGATGGTACAGAAGCAGAAGGTGGACCAGTGAATGGTCGAATGCTCAAACACTATTTTGAACCTAACTACTGATTTTTACTTTCCATTGTGCATATTCCATTTTTCTTCAAAAATATTAGTTTGGATTGGGTGGTGGTCATTGAATTTGAAGCCCAAAGAGAAGGCCCTAAGCTTTAGAGATTCACTATCATAAGTATCAATAATGCAAAGAAATAGAGGATAATTTTGCAAGGTAAAATCAACAACAATTCAAAGGCTACTGATCTACAAAGTTCTTGACATTTCACCAGGAAATGCCATCCCCAAGTGGAGCCACTGTTAAGTTTCTATACCAATAAGACTCATAATTTTGATTGTCTGAGATTAAGCCTTGTAATATTGTACATACCTTTGCTTTCTGCAAATGTTTCCCATATTAAAAAATTAAAAAATGTAAATAGGGTATGTCCTAAAAGAATAATCAAAGGATGAAAAGAATGAAAATAGGTAAAAAAAATGAAATATTTGAACCCCAAAAGACAAAAGAGACCATGGAAAGTGTGCAAGTCAGAATGCCACTACTATTTACTTTTTATGCTTAATAAATGCTTGTGCGCAGCGTGTAATTCTTGCCACAATCCATGTTAGTCAACATGTTTAAACTTGACTATTCCATGTTTTCAATTTTATGTTTATAGCTAGAGAGTAAAATCTTACCAAAAAGTGTAACCTTGGCAGATAATTAGATAGGTAGAGTAAATAAAACGATCTCATCTATTTAATCTGAGCTGTTGGATGATATAAGGATAAATTTAGATAGTTTTCTATGTCAGGAAAAGAAAATATTGATAAGGGTTTGCTAGCTTAAATGCACCATAATAAATTGAAGAAAAAATGGTAGGATAAGTAGATGGGTAAGTAGAAGAAAGGTTGCAGAAGTATGATGATTGATTAGAGAAAAAAGCATATTTATCATCTTTCATCATATGTTCCAAATATGAACGGACAATCAAGCATGCAAATGGATTTCAAATTCAATTAATTAACTTCCCCCATTCATTTCACCTTTTTACTTAACTAATTTCCCATAATAAAGTTCAAAGTACTTAAAACCTTTAAGTCAAAGAGGCTCAGAGCATTTCTCTGACTTTTGGAGGGACCGGACCGTCGACTCAATGACTTATGGATATCAAGTACTAGATTCCCTCATAAATGTTCATCCCCTCTTCAGTTCATTCATTTTCCTAATGATACTCCTTTTCCTAAGGTTAAAACATTTTTTTCCTAGGAAAAGCAATTTTCCCCCATATAAAACACTTTTCATACCAAAAACCCACAAAAATTATTTACCCTAAGTGTTAATGTAAATATGTGAAAAACATGTAATTCACAAAAAAGCATTTTGCTTAGTGTTTTTCCCTTTTCCGCCCATTTTTCATATTAATTACTAACTTTATTATATTAAATCCCGATAAACCCAATTTCTCGTATATATTTAACTCCTATGTATAAATTAACCCTACACCCTAATATAATTATAAACTATGATTTTCACCTAAAACCCGACCAAAACCTTTCACTGGTCGATCTGCGATCAAGTTAATAAATCCCCCTTTAATCCTTTGTTAATTACCCGAATAGCCTAATCTCACTTTAAGTCATTATTAAACCTTGATACCACCATAATTAAGTGCCCGCCGGGCCCCCCCACTAGCCTCCGCGCAACTTCTCCACCCGATCACCATGTGATCGATCCCTCCTCATCCAACGACCCTCATCCATAGCAGGCCAACCCGACGTCTGTCCTTTAACCACACGATAATTTTTTTCCCCCTGGCGCCCAATGCTACGTGTCATTCGATGAGTGGAATCGGGCGACCCCTCACAAATACCACCAAGCGCCCAAAAGCAGTGCGAAATGAACTACTTACCACCCTCCTGCTACATGAAAAATTAACCTCCACTCATCTGGTACTCGCCAAAAAATAACTTTTTGTGTATAAAAGCCAAAAGCCCCAAAATTGTTTGTTTTCGCTGAATTTTCATCTGCAAGCCTCTATACGCATGCACGACACCTGCAAATGTCGAAGCGATCAATCCAAATACAATTTCACTCCAAAGATGTCGCAAACAACCCAGTGAGCCTTGCAGCCTATACAAAGCCCATTCAACCACTTGTAGTCGCCAACCACCCTGCTCAGAGCCCATTCACCCTAGTTCTAGGTATTTAAACCAGAATTCACCAAATAACCTATCAATTTCAAAGTAACCAGTTGTTGAGTGTTTTTAGTTAAGTTAAATATTAATTAAAAATTCTCAAGAGCTCAAGCCTACTCCTTGCAGAACACCGTTTCCCTAAAAAACTTGAAATTACCCCCCATACTCAAATCCATAAGAACTAAGTATGGCTATCCCAATTGCTGTGGATGTGAGACCCATATCTACACCCCATTTAGACCTGTACCACCTTCCCCTAGCTGATAAATATTTCCAGATAAAAGATACCACTATCATAAAGCTCCTGCTCAAAATACATTGCCAAAGTAGGGACAAGTTCCTAAACCACGCTGATAAAATTGGCCTTTGGGAGTCAAGTTTTCCCAAGTACCAATTCCCCCAAGTCCAAATTTTTCCTAAAATTGTGCATACATGCTATGCTTGTTATGTCCCAAGTCATAGAACCATCATGTCTCATGACCAGAAGGTCCTTTTCACCATCACTGCTGAGTCTATAAATGAAATGTTGTGGCTCCAACCAAGGCCAAACCTAACTCCCCTATTAATTGGAGATCCGTTGGACTTATATGCCAAACTCAACTCTAAAAAATTGGCCCAATTGCTCCAAACCTTCATCAGATAAGATAATCACATCCCTAAAGATCCCATTCCATATGTAGCAACTATATTTTCCCCTTGGGGCCGAAATATTGTAGCCATGATATCTTGTGTTTTGGGTTACTCCACAAGTGAGTATATTGATGAAATTATCATGGCTTTCATATCCGTCTATACCCCAGGACAACCTCCTACAACCATTTATGACTTTGTCACATTCATAGCTAACAGGATGCATGAGAAGTTCACAAGCATGGGGAATTAAAGGGTCTTCAAATACTCCTTAGTTCTATACCATATGTTCTTATATTATCAATTAGAGAAATTCCCATTCACCCTCCAAACACTTGACACCAAGGGTCAACCCAGGTCGGTCATTTTTTGGACCCTATTAATCCACGAGTATCAGTCTCCATACCCTTATTCAGACTTCATTGACTTATTTGTACATCTAGTTATGGCAGCGTTGACATAAACCCTCCTCCAAGAGTCAGTCAAGAAATAAAGAGAGTCCTTCAACTATTAAAGTAGAGCAAAGTAGGTGACTGGTACCCTTACCAGAATCACACAGAAATCAAGATATATGGTTGCATGCTTGGACCATATAAATTTCCAATATACCTCCCTATGAGGTTGTTTGCATTAGAATACTATAGGAAAATTATCAATGTAGATGAGATAAACTTTTTCAATGCCAAGAAGAAGGCCAATTTCAAAATAAAAGACCAACTAGGCCACTTCATATGTAACTCTAGGGAGGCTGGGAAAGAGGTAGATTTGATACTATAAAATATGAAGTTCCAGAGAAGTTTTGTTTGGAGATATGACCCTTTGGAATTCATCACCAAGAAGAGGCAAAAGGTTAATCTAGGACCTTTTATTCACCATCCCATACCTGATATTGAAGCCTATGCCAACCAATCAAAATGGGTGGAAGGAACCCTAGTTGATCAAGACAACAATAGAATAGACATAGAGAATGCTATAATTGATCTAGAAAAGCAACTTGATGAGGGTACTTTCCTGTAGGTGCTAGAACAATCAAGCAGAACAGAACAGTCAAACAGGCCAGAGCAGTCAAGTAGACTAGAGAAAACCATGAGTATCCCCTCAGTTGTGCAGAATCCTCCTAATGAGGAGAAGAGCCTAAAGAGAAATAGGGAGGAGAGCACCAGATTAGCAAGGGCCACTTCACAGACTTATGCAGATACAAGACAAGAAAAAACAAAGAGAGCGAATCCTGTCTATGAACATGAATACATAGAGGAAACAATAGAAGTCACCAACACAGAAGGAAAAAGGAGCAGGCCCATCGCCCCATCAGAGGACACACCCTCCACATAACAAACTCAGGTGTTGGAAAGGTAGCTTAGTCTTGAAGTATCTTCCTTTAGAATGTCTGCTGATAAAGACCAAGACATCAAGGAAAGGTGCAGGGAAATAAAAACAAGGAGTGATAATATTAAGGTCCAAACTTATGCCTAGTACCCGAAGATGACCCCTACCAATCAAACCAAGCTAATGTCGGCCTTTGATATCAAAAAGGGGAAAATGCAGATGACTTTTATCAAGCCTACAGCTCAACAGCCAAAAACAACCTCAGATTTCAAGAAAGTAGATTTTGAGGTCCTGGCAAGGGATATTCATCCCATTGACTAGATTGAACTACATAAACAAGCAGGGGAGATGATATACTCCACATTGACAAGAAAGGCCATAGATTCTCTTCAGCTACAGAATTCCTTAGCAACATATTTGCATAATTCCAGTTGGAAAAGGCCTCCTCATAGGCCAAGGACATAAGGATCAAGTACTTAGAGGACTTAGTAATTGAATTGGGACACGATCCCAAGGATATAAAGGCCACAAAGCAGCTAATTAAGAAGAAAAATGATGATATATATGCACTCAAGAAGCAGCTAAAGATACCCCAGCTGCATCATCCACAAACATTAGAAGTCCTAGAAGCCCGGCAAGGACATGAAGAACTCATGGACTTTGTCCTGAAGCTGAATGATCAACTCAAGGAGACAGAGAAGGGGTTGGACACTTTAATTCAATTGAAGAAAAGTAACTTGGCCACAACTTCCAGAACTGTCATCCCCATGATATCCACAGTAGTTCCTTCTACACTGGCAGCATCACTGGCACCCACAGCTCCACCTATAATAGCATTGTCAGTAACAACAAAATCTACTACAACAGTTGGTGCATCAGGAGACAAAGCAACAGAACTTGTGAAAGCCATGGAATATATGTCTATCCAGGCTACAGAGATGAAAAGATTGAAGGAAAAGGTGGCAAGTTTGGAAACTAATTGCAAACTTGCCCAACTCAAGCATAAAGAAGAAACATAAAGGGCCCAGAGAATTGGTGAGAGGATCAAAATCCTAGAAAAGGATTTAACACTTGAGAAGCCACTTCGACAAACCAAAGAAATGCTGTGGGCCAATATCATTGAATTTTTCAATGATATTTGGGCCAATATCATTGACTTTTTCAATGATATTTGGCCATCAATCCAAGTTATTTTTGAGCAAACAAAGCTAGTAAAGGTATCTACTGAAGCTATCCAGAAAGTAAAGGAGGAGTTGGGAAATAAGCCAGAGGATGTCAATAGACTCATCCACCACTTCCTCAACAAAAATAATAGACGTGAGCTCCAAGAGCTAAATATAGAAGATATGACTGCTACCATTTTAGAGATAAGGAAGGTCCTTTCGAAAAGGAACCTTATGCTTAATTTGGAAGAAAACTGCCATGATATGCAGGTAGTCATTGATAGGTTCATGGCTAAATTCTAGATTTTGAGGGAGAAAAGTCTGCCCAATCCTATGGTCATCCATGATAAACTAATGACACAATTGGACTATGGGGATATACTTAGAAAATTGGCTAAGGAACAAGACAATTCTTCTTCCATTAAAGCCCTGCCAACAGGAAAAGTATTATATGACACATTTGAGAACTTGTTTTTCCTTGAGCATGAGGTAAAATATTTGTTTCTCAGTAAGCCCAATTTTGCAAAGTATGCTGAGGCTGATGATATTTACAGGAGGATGATAAATGTGAAATTACCAGATGCAGAATGGTGGGAAACTATGACTGAGTTACTGTGATGAATTAATAGGTAAAAGTTACCACACAGTAAATATGAAGTCAGTCTGTTAAACAAATGAAAACAAGGGAGCAGGGCCAAAGAGTAGCAGGTTCAAAGAGTATCAAATGAAGGATCAAAGTAAAGAAGACTCCAGCGTGAAATTCCACAACTACTAGCCAGCATAAAGGGCTACACTTCAACCATAAAGGCCAACACAACCACAATAAAGGGGGCAGCGAAAAACAGTTCATTAGCTATCTCTATCTTCTTGCTAGAAGATATTTGTATTTCCTAGAATAAATCTTAAGTTGTTTTGAGATATTTTGTAACAATTTTTTGTATATATACTTCACAATTCGAAGTATGGAGAGTGGATTCCAAAACATTTATATAGAATTTTTCTCTCAAATAAGAAATTCTATTCTATCAATGACTGGATTGGCTTGCTGTATCAAGGAATAAATATCAGATATTTTACAGGATTATTTTGTAAAGAAAAATACAAATAAGTATTCTCTCATGTTCAATGTTGTTTTTCTTTAATTTTTTTCCATAATCTTTTATGTATCTCTAAAATCTAAATGTTATAACATGGAATGATATTTTAGAAATTTCTTAAATGCACTCTGTCTTGATTGTTATGCATTATTATATTTTTCCTTTACAAATCTAAGTTAAGGGATTCTTGATTGCTCCTTATTTTAGGTGACCTCTTGTGATTTGTAGCAAAGGATTCTTAATTGCCCTTTGTTCATGATTATCCTCTGTTTTTCATTCTGATCCCGGTCTAATGATTCTTAAGTACCCTTTCACCATGGTTAGAATTACTTGATCCATTAGGCCTAAAGATTTGTGTTTTGCTCTACTAGCCTGCCCTGTGAACATTCCCTTTAATGAATTGGTCCAGTCCTTTTATCCATTTGTTGACTCCATAGCCCAATGGCTTGAAGACCTAACTCTATCCATATGCTCTATGAATTCCACCACCCAACCTTCAAATCAAGACCAAAACCCCAAGGAAAACTAAGAACTAGCCTAAACTCCCATAAGAAACAAAGCTAAATTATATAGAGAGAGCCCTCTCTGAGTCATAGGTTGGCTAGAGCCTATACTTAAAGATTGTTTTGTGGTTACCTCGGTTTCTTATTTCTTCTGATAACTTGTAGGGAAAATTATGAGTGATAACACCTTCTACGAATGGTAATAAATACATGATTACATCTATTGATGTCTATACCAAAATGTGTTGGGTATATCTATTGAAGAAAAAAATTGAAACTTTTGAGACTTTCAAAAACTTTCATGAAATTTTATGTGAATGAAATTTGTCTAAATTTTTTTAACCAACTTCCTTCAAATAAATCTCTTATCATGATGAATGGAAAGAAGTGATGCAGAAAGAATATGATTCTTTGATAAAGAATGACACCTAGAAGTTGGTTGATCCTTCATTGGGAACCAAAGCAATAGGTTGCAAGTGGGCCTTCAAGAACAAGTGTAAAGAAGATGACTCACTTGACAAGCATAAAGTTAGGCTCATGGAAAAAGATGTTGCATAAAAAGAGTAGGTTGATTGTGAGGAGACCCTTTCCCCCATAGAAAAATGGACTACCATTCGGAATCTCTCTGCCTTGGCAGCTCATAACAGTTGGAAAATCCATCAAATGAATGTAATTTCTCTCTCGAATGGGGATCTCAAAGAGAATGTTTTTATGTATCAACCAAAATGATTTGTATGAAGAGTCAAGAACACAAATTATTTAAGCTATTCAAATCCTTGTATGGACTCAAACAAGTATGGGAGCCTGGTACGAAAATTTGATCGAGCATCTTCTGAAACTCAATTTCAAACACTATGATCTTGATGATGCAACATTTTTTTTCAAGAAAGTTGGAAGAAAAAGTGTATATCTCGTGGTGTATGTATATGACCTTCTGATGACGAGGAAGAATGAAAATTACATTGCATCCATAAAGAAAGAATTGAGGAAAGGTTTTGAAATGGTATATTTGGGATATGTTCACTACTATCTTGGTACTGAAGTAACCCAACATTAGAAGATTATATTTCTCTGTCAAAAGAAGTACATTGGAGACATCTTGAACAAATTTGATATGGTTGATTGCAATCCATTGACCACTCCATTGTAACATAATTTAAAGCTCACATCCATTGAAGGAAATGAATTTGAGGACGCAACAAAGTACAAACAACTCATAGGAAGTCTCAACTACCTGACTACTACAAGAATGGAAATTTCATTTGTTATTTGAATCCTCTCCATGTTTATGTAAAAGCCTTGTGAGGGTCATTGGTATCTTGTAAAAAGAGTTCTAAAGTATTTGAAGGGAACTCGAGACTTTGGACTCAAGTATACATAGGTGGATGACTTTAGCTTGATTGGATACTCTGATTCATATTTTGATAGAGATGAAGAAAATGTAGTATCTACTTCAGGTTATGTTATGAGTCTTGGATCAAGAGTTATCTCCTAGAGGTCATGCAAATAGTTAGTTCTAGCAGATTCCACAACTGTCACTATGAAGCAATGAAGGAAATTGTGTGTCTTAGGAAAATTCTGGAAGATTCGCATGAGAAACAAGTGCATTCAACTCCCCTTTTGATTAACAACATTTCTGTAATAAATTTGGCCAAGAATCCAAATTTTTGTGATCAAACCAAGCACATCAATATAAAGTATCATATGATTTGACATCATGTTGAGGCAAAAAATATCCACCTACGACATTGTTCCACAAATGAGCATGATTTAGACATCTTCACCAAAGTTCTTGGAAGAGAAAAGTTTAAAAAAATCATAATGATGGCTAGACTCACCAACATCCCTTTGGATTAAGGGGAGAATGGTGACATCTAATCCTAATGGATTAGGATATTAGTGTAAATAATGTAAATAAAAAAATAAGAAGATGAAGAGACATTGGAAGATGAATCTCAATAGTCTCCCTCTCCTTGTATATATTTATGTATCCTTTTAATGAAAATAATCAATTCATTTGGAGTTACAAACCTGTCCTAATAATGGGATTGTTGACTGTGTCAATTGAACGTTGGATCGAACTTATGCATGAATTCCATGGAAAATTCATTATTTTTTCCCGTGGTTTTTTATTTTCATTACCTATTGGCATCGTTAATTTAACGATACAACCTCCCAATGAAAATTATCACACTGATGCCATTAGTCTCCCAACAAAAATAGGGAATCTTCGCACTGTGCATGCCTGACTCCTAGTGAAGATAGGTTAAATTGAGGAAAACTTAGAGCCTCTACCTAAAATTCTTCCATATTAATTCCTTAATTTATTAGGAATTTGTCCATCTTCCTGCAACTCCTCTACAAGAATCTTAATCATTATCTATCTAGCATCTTCGCATCCTCCTATAGCTTCATTGTCAATCACCAAATGATCCAGGTTGACATGATGAGATCATGATGTAGGTTGACATCAAGTCCAATACTCTAGCCATAATGGCAATAATCTCCCCCTTTGGACTTGATGTCAACCTCCTGCAAAAGAATAAGTCCTTCTCTCCCCCTTTGAAATCAAGGGTAAAGGGAAATACGAGGCTCAGAGAAGTACTCCACCTAAACTGCTAAACAATATGTTGATTGATCTTCTGATGTTTCTCCTATAAGTAAAACAAAGATCTTGGCTATACACAATATGCTTCACATGTGCATCATCCTCCCCTATGAATATATTGGGGCTACCAACACTTTCAATTCTGCAATATACCTCCTAATGACATGCAATACAAGTACAAGGTTTCATGGCACAAATACATGGCTATAATAGTCACATATGATTGATATATAACTCTCCTATAAGCATTCCTATCACCAACCAATGGCTCTATTAACCCAATGCAACACAGTTATATCAAGGCATGACTTTGACACCCAATAGACCATACATAGTTAGATTTAACAATTTTTATAATACATGTTAGACAACATATGTCTCTTCATGACCAATGCACCAAAAGACAAGACACAGATGATACATGGCTATTAAAATGTATAGATATATGTTCTCCTCTATTCACGTTCAAAAATAACAAATGCATGACATCCATGAACAATGATATGTGCTCTACGTAGAAACAACCATAGAAGTACTGCACATGGCTACTCTCAACACTTCAACCATAAACACGATGTAGGTTTTAACCCCGTACATAAATTACCTGCATACGAATTCTAAAACACAAAAAATAAACCATGCAACAACATAACACATAAAACACATATACACAAAGATTTTCCCCTAGATCCCAAAACTGGGACTACCAACTTGATTTTTCATCAATGTTCCTTTCAATGGTACAATACATATTTATACATGTCAAAGTCATCCAATACCATGGACTGAAAACCATCGCATCCAAAACCATGGACTGAAAACCATCGCGTCCAAAACCATGTGCGAAAATCATGCACAAAACCATGGCTAGGTCTGCCCAACCTAACATAGGGTCCAAAACCAAAATTTTCCAGGGTGCTACTCCGGACCCCATAGAGTGGGCTTACCTTCACCCCTCAAACCCTCTATGACCCCCCCCACTATGCAATCAGCGCAACAAAGGGGTGGCTCCGCCCTCCCTCTAACTCCCTGGTTAACTACGTGGGCTAGTCATGGAAAGAATATAACACAACCCAATAAGAATAGTAATAGTAACATATGTGGAGCTCTCATTAACACATCAATGTAATCTCAATGAAGACCTTTTATAGCATCTAGAAGACAATCTCTGTATATTAGGGTTTATAATCTTGGAGGTTAATATTATGGTTTAATATAAGGGTTTATAATGTTGGGTTTTTAATATTGAATTTATGATATTGAGTTTAATATAATATTTACTAATGTGTTTTATACATGTGATTCATACGAGACTATATAACATATATATTATATCTATACTTAACTATTATACTATTTAGTTATACTAATATTAATACGTATATAATTACTAATATATATATTATAAATTATAAATTATCTTTATTTTTAATCATAATTATACTTTATTTAGTTCAATTCTATTAACTTATAAATATATTATTATTACTCATATTTTTATTATATTATATTATAAAAGTATATAGATCATTCACAATAAGATAATGATGATAGGTAAATAACTATTTTTAATAATAACCATATGCCATTATTATATTATATTTTAATTTGAAATATATATAGGCTATCTTTAATAATCACGTTTACACCGAGGGTTTAATAATGATCTAACATTGATTAAACCATGGTTGTGAGCTCTACAACCCGTGCTTTCAATCAAAACATAGTTGTGGTTGCTCCGCACACGAGTAAGGGCCTGAGGACAGGTCTGTCTCTGCTCAAATGACATATCTATACCATGCAATCTCATATTTGTGATTTTTTCCCTCAGATTTGAGTAGAAGACCTTAAATCTCTAGCTCATCTTATGGGCTAAGCGTTCTCTGCACAAATGATGCATATTTTTCTCGAGATCTAGCAATTTTATCAGTCTTGGTAAACCCAATTTCTGAATGTTCCTTTGGTTTGCAAGTCTCAAACACAAATCTAGTTTCCTCTATAGCATTAAGAATTCAAGAGGTGGTGTAAATCCCTCATGAATGCTTCTAACATATTCATGAAGGCCGCCAACTTTAGGAGAAAATCCGTCAGGGATTATGACATTACCAAGGACACTTGGATTTACATTATTGCTAGAATTGTAGGTGGACCCAAAGGCGGGGTTCATCTTCTTCGGCCTTGTTTAGATCTTTTAAGCACATTTTGAATCCTAGGTTTTCCTTGCCAAACCCCAAAGATCGTCCTAGTCAGACATTTGTCGTGGATCAGAAGGCAGGGAACCCTTCTCTTAGAGGTTAATAATATTACATGCAACTTCATTGCCAATGATTATGAGAAGGAAGGGATCATGCGATGCTTTACTGGATTATGGCCTTCATCATTAGCTCTACAGGAGTGGGTTTATTAAAACTTTTAGAGGGTTGTAGATGTTTTTTTTGTTCTAAAGGTTTTCTTGTTGCAGTCTTTGAGAAGATGGAGGACAAGCAAAAGGTTTCAGATCAGGGTCCTTGGTTTTAGGATCGGGTTGGCCTTTTCCTCTCAACCATGTTTCCCAAAACTTAAACCTCTTTTTATGCCATCTTTGGCAACCCAGGTATGGGTTCAACTTCTTAATTTACCCACCCATATGGCTTACCCAACTATCTTGGAGGATATAGGAAATTTGATTAGACATTTCATCAAAATCGACGCTCAGCATATTGCAAAAGGAATCATGATTTTTGTTCGTATATGTGTGGAAGTGAACCTTAGCAAAGGTTTTCCAGTAAAAATCATCCTCAAATGGAGAGCCAAGGTTTATGAACAACCAATGGATTATGAGAACACAACTTTTTGGTATAGAAATTGTCAACAACCTAGCTAACTTTAGGATCACTATCCTTATTTGCGCAATTATTCTTTGCATCCAGAATCAAGAATAAGAATCATGGATGGCAAGATCAGAAGGCACCTAAAGCTTCTAAGTCTTATGTAGCTCACAGGCTAGAGAAACCTCAAAACCAGAATGCACCTAATGCAGTAACCACTCATTTAGACTCCGTGTAGGCCCATGATGTGTCATTCGATCAAGTGGGAGATAAAGATCACAAATTTTCCAATTTATTACATGATGTATCAAGTATTTTAGGACCACAAATGATTGGGCACAAAGGCACCCACTAATATGACCATTCCAATAGTGATAAAGAGCTGAAAAATATGTTGGAGCATGAGGCATCAAGGACATCTCAAGGAAAGGAAGTTGTTGTCTAATCTCCACATGATTCTTAGGGCATGAGGCATCAAGGACATCTAAGGAAATGAAATTGTTGTCTAATCTCTACAGGATCCTAGAAAATCCTCAGATTTGTTAGACGTCCAGAAAAGGAAAGGAAAAAAGTTAAATTTATTGTATAATTTTGGAACTTGTTATGCTATTCAACAACCCCGCCCCTCCCCACCCCATTTTTCTATTTTTTAAATTTCTTATGAAATTTATTTTATTTGAAATGGGGACCTTTAATAAATTTTAAAACATAAAAATTAAAAATATTTTCTTTGTCTTGAATATTACATTTTTTTATATAACCCCCTTTCATACCAAGAATCACCCCTTTTTAGGCCAAAGTCGCAAAATCCATGAAAAAGAATAGCCCCTGAGACCAAAACTATACTTAGGCTTTAAAAAACCTTAAGTATTAAACAATACAGGGTATTTAATTTGAATCATAGTTTTCAAATTCCTAAATCTTAGCATCTAATGCCGCTTTGATCGTCAATTGTGATAAAATGAAAAGCCTAACTTTTCTTGAAAAAATAAATGGTTGAGATATAATTTGCTTGGATCAACGACAAAGAATATTTCAGACCCCCCTGCGCCCAATTTTAAGTTTCTTCAAGGGGGGGTCTGAAAAATGTTTTTTTTCCATCCAACTCTATATCTATGTGTCACTCTTTGTTCTTTTAGATCCCCCTTCAAAACTACTTAACACTTCGAACCCCCTTCGAAAAAACAACTAAGCCTCTCCTTTTCACCAAAGTCTATTTTGGGTTTTTTGCGGTAAAATCGTAAGGTTCGTCTCTCTTATCACAGACCTCACTTCGCATTCCTCTCCATGATGGTTATGTTCAGGATTTTTTACACTCTACATTTTTCTTGATTTCCTACAAATCGTGATTTGTTTCGAATAAAACTCACTTGTTAGCCTCATTTATTTTTAGCTTATCAGTTTACGTTTTTCGGTTTTCGAGGAACACAACAAAAGAGGACAGTGTTGCAAATATGTGACTGTTCAATTCAGAAAAACAAGGCTGATTTGACATAACAGAGCAATCAAATATTTGTATGAAATTATGTTTTTCAGATGCATGATTGAAAGGAAATGTTTAACTCCGTTAGCACTTGAAGCAAAAGAAGTTGTTTTCAGTAGCGACTATTTAAACACGTTATTGGCATTAAAATAGGCACCGTAAATCTTAGAGAGAAAGCTAAGGGATCTCGCACTATTGTACTCTTGAGGTCTAACTTAATAGGAAGACTCGGAAGCCTCCTCTTCTCTGCAATTCACGAATTCTTGAAGGCACTATTGTATAGAGGATTTAGAGTTGTAGGTTAGAGGAGAAAACTCACATCTGAGGGATTATTGAGGATTTTTCTTTTGCACTATAGTTATGTTTTAATGGGCAGAGTTTGTACTATTTCATCTCTAGTTTTAAAAGCAGAATTTCAAGCGTTGTAAAAGACTGTTGGAGACCAGAGCCAGAGAAATGCATTCAATAAATTTGTATTTATAATACTATTGTTTTAAATACTAGTTTCATTTTATAATGGCAAGAATTTGTCATTTTATTCATATTTGTGCACTATTTTCGGTATAAGTAATTTGTCTCAATCATATGTTATTATTTATCTCTACTCTTATGTGTTGAATTTTGATTTATGAGTAACTATTTACTCATAAATCTGCTTAATACTGATTTAACAAATAATGATATGTTGTGAACTATTTCCTCGTATTCTTGTTTAATTATTCGAATTATTGATTTAACAATCAATATCATTTTGTGAACTACTTCCTAAATGTTATTGGTTGATTATTTCAGTTAAGAGGTCTCTCAATAGAATGTGTTTTTCATATTCATAATGTCAGTTAATTAAACTACTTTTTAAACTTGATATTCATTATAAGCTAAACTTATTTAAATCTGAATCATTTAAATATTTTTCTCTCAGTTGGGTTAGGCCTTTATCTGCCTAATTGAGATAGGATTAGGATTTAGTTCATTTTTTTTAACATTTTAGAATTAGTTTGCATTTAGATTAATTCTACATTCCTAGAAGTCCTCTTTTGAGGTAAAACTTTAGATTGGTTTGGTTGTTCCACAAAAACAACTTAAGGATCATTCTTCTTGCCTGATCATCTCAAAGAATTGATCTGATGGGCTTAGCTATTAACAATTAAAGACATATTTAAAGCTGACAGGGGTTGGGAGAAGGTAACTGGACCTAATTAAACTAGTTGGAGCAACTATCCCAAACAGAAAAGGAGTTTTTTTAAGGTCCGGAACATGTGGTTATCCCCAATGTTGTTGCAACAATTTCAGAGGCCTCAACTGAACCTAAATCTAGGAAAATAGAAACTGTAATGCAATTTAGTGTTCTATGTAATGCAATTTAGTGTTCTTCTAGTATGCATATGAATATATTGTTGACTTACAAACAAAAAAAACACTTTTACACCATACACTTAATAATTATTAATGTGAGTAATATAAGCTTATAGGCATTCATCAACCACATTTACCAGTGTGATTGTGCTAATTTGATTAAAAATCATGTTATATGTACTAGTTGAAAAGACATTTAGAGTACAAATTTTCACATTGTCCTTGTTATTAATGTATTATAAATTCATTCAACTTAAAAAAAAATAGAGGAAATAAAATGATCCCTCATGCCAGTGATTTACTATCCAACTTGGTTATTTTCCCCTTTGGAACATGTACATATGCATCACAACCAAATATCCTCATATGTGAAAGAGAGGGTTTCTTACCAGTCCATACCTCATGTGGAGTCTTATCCTCCAACACTGATGAAGGTGATATGTTAAATAATTAACATGCAATATCCACTACCTCTGCCTAAAATTCCTACCCTGATCTATCGCCACTGAGCATGCTTCTTACCTTTTCCATCAACGTCATTTTCATTCTTTTTGCAACACCATTTTGCTGAGGTGTGTATGGAGTAATATTGTATCATGCTATATCACACTTCTTACATAACTCTTCAAATTCCTTCTTGCAAAGATCTCCACCATTATCTATCCTCAACACCTTAATCTTTTCCTCTATCTACTTTTCCACCATAGCCTTAAATTATTTAAACCTATCAAAGACTTTAGATTTATTCTTGAAGAAATATAACCAAGTATTCTTGAAGAAGTCATCTATAAATGAGACACAGTACACATACTTACCCAGCGATGGAATCGTCACAGGTCCATACACATCATTGTGCACAAGCTCTAATATCGTTTTCGCCCTCTTAGCACCCAAGGGAAAACTCACCTGATTCTACTTCCCATATACACAATGTTTACAGAAATCAAAATCAATAGAGTAATTAGACATGCCTTCTATCATACCATTACCATGCAATATTCGAAGGCCCTTCTCTCTAATATGTCCAAGCCTTTGATGCCATAACATGGTCTTTTCTCTAGAGACCACTAGATTTTCTACTCCACTTTCAAGAACCATATAATTGTTGCACCCATCAATAATAATACTACCCAAAAGCTTGTATAGAGTTCCAATTTGAACTCCTCGCATCAATACCAATGCTCCTCGAACCATCTTGTAGGTATCTTTCTCGAACACTGTTTTTACACCTGCATCATCCATCTTGCTTACAAAACTCAAATTTCTAGCCAATGCAAGAATATGTAGAATACTAGGAATTGTTTTAATCCTTCCACCTTGCAACCTCAGCTCGACTTTTCCATGTTCGATGATTTTCTCCTTCCTTTCATCCCCTAAGAATACATCACCACGGTAATATTTCTCGTACTCGCAGAAGCACTCCTAATGCGGAGTGAAGTGAAAGGATGCACCTGATTCAATCAAACATGCCTCATGATCTACATGTGTACTTGAAAAAGAAGCCAAGTACGCATCCCCATCTTCATCTGAGGTTGTTTTCACCTCTGTGAAAGTAGCATCACCAAATCCATTTCCTTTCTCACGAGTTTTATATCTATAGTCATTTTTGTAGTGCCCTTCCTTTCCACATTTCCAACACACCTTTACAAATTTTCCTGGAGATTTATATCTCCCAGTCAAGGAATTATTTTTGTTTTTGTTCTGGGACCACCCTCGTACAAACAAGGTATCTCCATTCTGGCTCTCCATATTTTTCCGTCTCATCTCCTCTGACAGTAAGGATAAGATTATTTCATCAAACTTAGAGGTACTTATATTGCTACCTATAGCAACAACCAGCTATCCCACGAATTTGGTAGGGAACACAACAAAATAATGCACTTATCTTTGTCTGAATTTTTTATATCAATAGATAACAATTGGCTTACCATGGTATTAAAGGCATTCAAATGCTTTGTTACCATGTATCCATGCTTCATCTTCAGGTTATACAACTTTTTTAGCAGGAACAATTTGTTCACTAGAGACTTAGATTAGTACGAAGTCCCTAAATTTTCCCACAAAGCCTTCACTATAGCTTCCCCTAATACATTCCATAATATTGAATGTGAGATACACAACCATATTGTGTCCATCAAACTTCGCCTAGTCTTCTATTGACATTGTCGTTGGTTTAGTACCGAGATCTTTTGTGATCCACTGATCTTTATCCACCAATAAATCCTTCATCTTGAGCTTCCACATTTAAAAAAAATTCCATTGAATTTCTTGATCTGTATATTTCCACTATTCACCATATTCTTTCACCACAAGAATCAATCACACAACTCTCCCACTATAACAGGATCTACCACAGGCCCTAGCAAAACCCTGCAACAACAAAGGTGTCCCCTTGAAACCTAAAAAACTCTGATACCAAACATAGGTTTTAACCCTGTACAAAAATTACTTATAAACGAATTCTTCAAATAGAAAAATAATAATGGCGAGAACAAAAAATAAATATACACAGAGATTTTCCCTTGGATCCAAAAACTAAGACTACCAGGTTGATTTTTCATTACATTCCTTTCAATGTTACAATACATATATATACATGTCAAAGCATTCATAAACCCCAATCCATAACCCTGGATTAGAACATAATCATAGATCCCTTGACCAGATCTATAAAATACCTTGGGCAGAAACAGATCATGCCCAAAACCATGTGAAAAACCTATGCACAAAACCATGGGTAGGTCTGCCCACCATATTTGGGTTCGCCCCCCCATCCTTTGAGTCCCCATAAAAAATAATCCCAGGGTGCTGCCTCGAACCCCGTACAGGGGGCTCCTACCAGCGTGTGACCCCCCGCTATGCCCAGTGCAACGTACAATGCATGTAGCTAGTTACGGAAAGAATATAACACACACTCAACCGATCCTACCTTTGATCTAAACAAATTAGGGTCCACAATCTAGATATAGTGCACATTTGTTTCAAACTCTTTCTATTTGATCCATCAGCTATCCACTTACAAGAGCGAATCAATACCCAAGATTCGATAAGAAGAGTAAGTTCATGACACTAGGCATAAAACCATGGACCCAATTCGTAGGCATTTACCTATGGTTAGGTATAGATCTCACAGGATGCCACTAGTTTTATGAAATCCTATTGTCGATAGAGATCGTAGATTACCCTGCCGTAAAAAACGAAAGGTAAGATCCAAAGCTCGATGGCGATTTTAGAGAAAATTTAGCTTGCAAAAATCCCGCCATTGTAAATCACCAAGTTTTTTTTAAACTCTCGAAAGAATCCGTCATCATAATCCACAGAAATGAGCCAGAGCTCCACAATGTATGCAGGGATCTGAAAGCCTACACAAATCTCAGCCATTGCAATGCGCCCAACTTCCGTCGTATCTATTTTTCAGGTTGAACTAAGTTTCAACCACCCTAGAATAGAATTTCACACCAAGATAACTAATCAAAATTAATGGTTTTAACATATTTCTTAAAGATTTTTCTTTTAAAACAAAAATATTAATGGCTTTGACCAATTTTTGACAATATTCAATGACAAGATCATCTATTTTTCAGCTTGAACTAAGTTTCAACCACCCTAAATAAAATTTCACGCCAAGATAACTAATCACAATTAATGCTTTTAACACATTTCTTAAAGCTTTTTCTTTTAAAACAAAAATATTAATGGCTTTGACCAATTTTTAACAATATTCAATGACAAGATCAAATCACCTGGAGATGAATGATTCTCCCATCCAATCCCATCCCTACAAGCACCTAGGAATGAAATTTGAAATTGAAGATTGACTCAGTGTAATAGTTTTTACAATAGTTTTG
>APFE031413088.1:90341-115370 GCA_000404065.3 Pinus taeda | reverse complement strand
CACATTCATTATTATTTTTTACAAATTATATATATATATATATATAACTATGAATTTTTCCAACTATATTTAATTAACAAATGACCTCCATCCCTACAAGCACTTAGAAATGGAATTTGAAATTGAAAATTGAATCAATATAATAATTTTGACAAATTCATACCAATTAAAAAAAAAAAAAATTATTAAACACCATAATATTTTTTAATACAAATTAAAAAAAATTATTAACCACCATAATTTTTTTTTAACTATATTTAATTAACAAATGACGTCGTGCCAAACAATTTAACAATCCAATATTTTTCATATATCTAAATCAAATGTAACGCAATTATCATTTTATACAATTTCATATTTATGAAATCACAGAAGTAAGTTTAATGGACTTCATTGCTAATATACCAGGACCTAAATTTTGATGGATATTATTATAAATTTATTTATTTTTCATATATCTAAACCAAATGTAACATAATTATCATTTTATATAATTTCATATTTATGAAATCACAGAAGTAAGTTTAATGGACTACATTGCTAATATACCGAGAGCTGTGCACCGGAGTGCATAGGTCACGTGGTGGGTAGTCTGCTTTCACGCAGCCCGCCCCTGATCGAATCTGATTGTTGTGGTTTCATTGTGTAGATATATACAGGTATATGTCTTTGATGTGATTGATAGGTAAATATTGTACAAAATAGCTTAATATACAAGCTTCTTCAGGGGACTACCCCTTTTTAACAAAAAAAAACGGGAGAGCAATCTTTTGATGAATATTATTATAAATTTATTTATTTTATTAATAAAAATATTTTTTATTTAATCTTTGTACAATTATTTGTATTTTTTTTAATTCTAACTTTTCTTACTCATATTTTCATTTATTATCGATCATAATTTTTAAAAATTTATAATCCATGTTTTAATGAATTATACGTGATTTATATGTTGAAATATATCTTAGATAGAAAAAAAAGACATCTATATATTTATTTGAAATATTTAAGCAATAACTTTTTTATATTTTTTCTATCAAAATTCAGTATCACATTTTACTAATTGATATTCATTTTAAAATTAAAAGAAGATTTATAAATTTAATGTATATTTTAAAATATTTATGATATTTATAAATCAAAAAAATTAGACATATTTAAGTAATTGACACAATTAAATAATTTAATTTCAATCTCATAGAGAAATTGCTCCTTGTAAAGACTTCACCAACTCAACGATTTATGCTTTACCCAAACCCCATTACACACTACAAAAAAATAATAAAATTACAAAAAATTAATATACAGATCAATTTATTCTGAAAATGTAAATATTTCAATGATAAAAAAAATAAATTGATGGATTAAAATTAAAATTAACCTCAGATAGAGTGAAGTCAATTGACTTTTAATTCCCATTAATTTAAAATTTAGATGATCGGCATTCTTTTAACTCGGTCGGAAACAAAAAGGTGGCTAACACATCCACGGGTGGGAGTGCGAGAATTTCTGAGGCCGCCGATCCAACTCGCGCCCGAAAGTTTCGACGCGGTCTTGCTGGCCGAGCTCTCCAGAGTCATAACCCCTGTCTCTATCTCCTAAGGGACCGATCCACTGTATCTAGATTTACTGGACGCACCGTGGTTAAGAAATCATTGTGATGTCTTGTTTTCATGTAGAGTCAGCATAATTCCAACGATGGGAGAATGGATTTTTACATGAATTGAGGTCGATTTTCTCTCCATTGTTTAGAACAGCAACATGGGGATTAAGCCGATGAAGAAACCCAAGGCTACATTACTTTTTAGGTGGAGGAATGGTTTGGATGGTAAAATGTTGTTAAAATTTGACAAAAAAATTCACAATATCATATTTTTATAATAAAAATACATTTAATCCCCATCAAAAACCTCTAAAAATACTCCTCAATTTTCTATGAATTCGTCACACAACCAACCATTTCACAACATGAACCAACACATCACCTATTCGGTATCTCCTTTTATTGAATTCGTACCACACAGCCAACAATTTCACAACACGAACCAACACATCACCATTTCGGTATCTCCTTTTATTGAATTCGTACTACACAGCCAACAATTTCACAACACGAACCAACACATAACCTTTTCCGTATCTCCTTTTACTGAATTCGTACCACACAACCAACAATTTCACAACACGAACCAACACATCACCTTTTCGGTATCCACTTTTATTGAATTCGTACCACACAGCCAACAATTTCACAACACAAACCAACACATCACCTTTTCTGTATCTCCTTTTATTGAATTCATTCCACACAGCCAAGAATTTCTCAATAATTTCTGCATGTCTCCAACCCGATTTCCCTTCCTGCAATTATTCACACGGTCTGCCTTGACCTTGCATATTGGAGAATTTCCCAATGCTTTCTTCCTCTCTTGGCGGCACTCCATATGGCAACTTTTGAATCCTGACTTCCCTTTTCACAATGTTTTTCATTAGTGTGTTCTAGAAATGCAAGAATCGCTATATATTTGAGCATTTTTAACATCCATATGGCATTTTTATAAACTACTGAATTTCTTTTGTTGTTGAAGAATACCCATCAACATATTCCTTTTTTTTCTTTCCATTTCTCCCTTTAATAAATCTCTTTCGTCTATTATTTCTTTTATCTTTATTATTTTTTCCCATCTGCTTTTTGAACATCTATAGAATATTTGTACCATATATATTTATATATTAGAAGAAATCGCTTCTTGAATATCCATAAAATATTTGTACCATGTATATTCATTAGAAGAAATCACTTTTTATTAGCTTAATCACGAAGCCTAACCCCCTGAAAGTGTCAAAAAAATTGAACCCATGACCTCTCAATAGTAAGGATACTTTACTTTTAACTACTGGGACTTGACCAATTAAACTATCCCTCAAGGCATCTCGACACATTCTTAATATCACTACACCATACATCCATAGAATATATGTACTGTGTACATCCACTAGAAAAAATCACTTCTTGTTGGCTCAATCACAAATTCTGACCCCGAAAATTTCGAAAGAATTGAACCTGTGACCTCTCAGTAGTAAGGATACTTCAACTACAGGAACTTGACCAATTGAACTCTCTCTCAAGGCATCTCGACACATTCTTAATATCATTGCACCAATTTCTCTTTCTTTGGATCTTCAATTATTTGGCATCAACTTCTTCATTGTTAGGCACAAATAGACAAATCACTCATTCATTTGATACCTGACCTCGCATATGGATGTCATCACACTGGGCACGTTTCCAGTATAGGACCAGATGAATGCTATGGTATTCAAAGACAAATGACTAGAATAACCATCACACAAAGTGAGTCTCTACTACAGGATCACATAAATGCTAGAGTATTCAGAGACAACATAATAGTAACACAAAAATAAATGAGTTTTGTGTATTCAATCTAATTCCCTTCTCTGCTACACATTGATGGCCGAAAAAAAGTTTACATTTATAGGGATGTGATCATATGCAGAGGTATGGAGGAATCGATAACATTTTAAGATAAATATGCAATTTTCACAGAGAATATTTACCGAGAATTTTTTAATGTTTAATGAATAAGAAAATAATAATAATAATATATTTTTAAGTTGAGATGAATATATTCTATTCCCTATGGATTTGAACCTATTTCATCATCCTCACATGTTCTTAACCATTAGCCCCTCTCAAACTATAGCCAAATTGGTGTATGAGACCTCCAATGTACATACTTTATCCCACTCGAGATTTGAACACGTGACCTATTAGTAGGAAACGCATACTCTCGAGTCTTAACCATTAGGCCCATTAATAGTTTTCACATGAGACCAAAAGAATCATTACTTGAATTTTGTTTCATCAACCAACATTATGCCATTTGAAGCTAAAGAAAGTCTCTTGGTTAATGAATTACAATGGTAAATAATTTCCTTATGTTGATTCTTGTTCGAGCCTCATCAAGTCACCCTTAGGCCCAACCAACTTCTACCCATCGCTTTCTTATCACTAGGCAAAATTTTGGTGAGGATATCAATAGGATTCTCAGTTGTATGAGTTTTTTTATGTGTAAATTCCTTTCCTCGAACACCTATCAAATCCAGTGGTACCTAAGGTTAATTTACCTAGTCTTTGAATGATATGTTGGATTTTTTGCCAAGTGAATGACACTATGACTATCACAATACAATGCACACTTTCCCTACTTTATTCCTGCCTCTCTTGGGAATTGTTGCATCCACAACATCTCTTTGTAAGATTCCACTACAGCTATGTACTCTGCTTATGTCATGGATAGAGCTACTACTTTATGCAACCTAGATACCTAAGACACCTATGCACCTACAAATGTGTATATATAACCAATGATGGACTTTATAGTGTCCACATCTCCAACCATATTTGCATTTGCAACACCTTCAAGCACAATATCATTATTACCAAAACATAAACATTGATGATTGGTACCTTTGAGATGCCTTAAGATCCACTTTACCACTTCCTATTGTTGTTTTCCTAGATTGGCAAGGAACATGCTCATTACTCCTATTGAATGTACAATGTCCAATTGTATATATACCATGGCATGCATCAAGATACCGATTGTCGAGGCGTAAGTTATCTTACTCATTTCTTCAGGCTCCTCTTTTCCATCATAAGGGCACAAAATAAACACTGACTTTGAAGTAGGATGTTGGGGGTGTATTGACTGGCTTGGAATCCTTCATATTGAACCTATCTAATGATAGCCAAAAAATTATGTTCATTTTATCACATATGATCCTCATGTTGTGTATTTTTTTTGCTACACCCAAATCCTTCATTGCAAATTAACTGTTGAAATCTTTCTTCAACCTATTGATTGTGTTCTTATCATGTCCAATGATTAGTGTTCCATCCACATATAACAATAATATTTTATACTTTTCTTGTTCATACCTCTTGATGTAGACACAATGATTAGTCTCTAGCCTTTTAAAACCATGCACCAACATGAATTAATAAAATTTCTTGTAATGTTGTTGGGGTGCCTATTTTAGCCCATAGAGGCTCTTCTTCAACCTACAAATCAAGTTCATTTTTGTCTTTTTCTTTGAATCATTTTAGCTGCTCCATATAAATATTCTTTAATTCTCCATGAAGGAAGGTTGTCTACACATCTAATTGTTGACATTCGAGATCTAACAGAAACCAAGAATAACTCCTATGGATGGTATTTTAACAATATGTGAAAATATTTCAACAAGGTCAATATGTTATGTAACCAAATCACAAAACAGAAGAAAATATAGATCAAAAACTTGAAAATAAGCTTCTTCAAGGGGGCAAACTCATTTTACATCACATAAATGAAGAATTCTTTATGATACAAATGACAAGACTTCCTTTGTATATATATGAGCCTAAAGGGCCACAATATAATTAGTGCATACATAACAATAATAATGTAAGGGAAAAATAATAACAATAGTGGGCTTCTATGTCGCACAACAATAAGAATATGGGGGCTACATGGGACAAAACAATAACAATATGGGGTCTACACTAGTATTAGAGGGACGTAACATGCCCCTCTCATTCCAGAAAGTATTTTGCTCAATGCTTGAGTAGTTATGGGTGTTGTTTGTATAAAATATTCATCCTCCCATGTAGAATCTTCCATGGGTAAGTTCTTCCACTTAATGAGATATTTTGAAATTGATCAATTCCATAATTGCCATATTCTTGTTTCCATAATTGCTTTAGGATCTAATATGATTTTTCCTTCCTCATCAAGTTTTGGCAATATAATTTGAATTTGAAGCTTGTCACCTATAACCTTCTTCAAACATGAAACATAGAAAACCGGGTGTATTTGTGAAGATGCATGTAACTCCAAGTTGTATGCCATAGTAACAATCTTTTGCAACACCTTATAAGGTCCATAATACTTGGGCGATAATTTATTATCCTTCTTAGCTTGCTTGAGTGACATTTGTTTCAATGGTTGTAGTCATAAAATTACCCCAATTCCCACATAAAAACTTCTTTTGCTGCGATGTTGGTCTATCTGTTGCTTCATTCAATTCTATGTTGGATTCAAATTATCCTTTAAAATTTAGAGAACTTGTTGTTGATGCTTGATGTGATCTTCCACTACTTGAACCTTAGCATTATCTCTTAGATAAGAGGTGATGGATGGTGGATGATACTATGGCTTTTGAAAGTAGTTTCTAAAGTGGAATCCTTATTTCTGTCTATCCTTGCCTCATGTGATAGAAGTGATCTCATCAACTCATCAACCGTTAGTGATGTCAAATCCTTGGCTTCTTCTATGACTGCTACCACAAAATCAAATTTGGTAGACATAGATCTGAGAACATTCTCAACAACTATTTGATATTTAATTTCCTCACCATATATTTTTAATTGATTTATGGCAGTCATGACCTGATTCATGAAAGAATCGATGTCCTATCTCTCCTTCATCTATAGACTTTCAAAATATCTCTTAGTATTCTGCAACTTAACAATATTGACTTTAGCCATACCTTTATAGCTTGTCACCAAGGTATCCCATGCTTCCTTCGCTTGGTCCACTCCTTGCTGGATAAGGTGCAACATTTAAGAATTATTATTTTTGGCTTTCTTCCATAGATGCCTCTTTTCATTAGTGAGAGCTAATTTTTTTTCTTCATCCTTAGGTTCTGAAAACCCAAACTGGACATAATCCCAAACACCATGAGCTTACAATATGGTCACCATCTTAATAGCTCACACATATCCTAATATTTCCTTGTAAATGGTGGAAACTAAGATTGGAAATTTGAGAAAGCCATCTTTCTTCAAAAATTTCTCTTCAAAAAACCCTTTTTAAAAAAAACTTTAAAATTTATCCTTTCCAATACTGCAAAGCCTTTATAAATGTCTTTTATTATTTTTATATAAAAAAACTTGTATACCTCTTATAAATAACTCATATAAAAAACATATTTATATAAAAAAACTTGTATACTCTTTATAAATAACTCACACTATATAAAGTCCCTAAACACCATATGAAAATCTTTAGGGAGTTCCTTTTAAAAAAATGTTTGAATCTTTTAAATAAATCATTAACAAAATTTCATGAGTCAACTCTCACCACATGACTCCCTTTAAAGAATTTTTCGTGCCCTTCTTGAAAAAATGTTCTTGACTTGGTTAGTGTTACCTTCACTGCTTGAGGGTTGCATGCTAACGTCGTTCACGTCAATGAAGTCCCACATTAGTCCTCTAACTCTACTAATGTAAAACTAAATCTGTGTGTTTACAAAATAGCGTAAGGCTGCGACCTATAACGCAACACTTTGCTATGCCCACAAGCGTTATAATGCACTGAATACCATTGTAAGGTGCATTATAGAATAGCTAGAGGAACATAAATTATTTTTCTCTTCTTTCTTAGGGATTACTGCTGATCCAATTTCCTTGGCTCTTTGTAACCTCACTCTGATATCAATTTGTTGGAAATGCAGAGGAGGGAAAACACAAATTAACACAAAAAACACATGAGCTGCAACTCTTTTATTGATCACACAAAAACTTGATTATTACAATGAACCGAGTGAGTGATATTTGTATGTTTCCAACTAGTGACTCATCTAAAATAACTTGACATGAAACACACACTAAATTTGACTATGACTTAACCTGACTCTACTCAATGCTCAGTTAATTGACTCTCTAATTTTAGCCAAAACCTCATGCGAGAGTAATTAGCTTATTTTAACACACGCCCCACTTCATAAACACTTCAACTTGAACCTTGGTGTGATGGGATGATGTGTCTTCCACCTATCGTCACACATCATTACTCTGTCATGTGTTACTTCATCAGTTGTGCTAGGTGTCAATTGGATTTGGCCCACTTAACAACTTGAAAACATTGAAACTAAATGCCATGTGTCACATCCCATGTGTCATATTGTTGATTTCACTATGACTTGTGCACCAAGTCATCTGCCATCTCATCACATGATTCTGTGTGTTTTTATTGCCAGATCATCAGGTTTGGAGGAGGGCCTAGGGTCCTATAATTTCATTTGTTAATATTTTTTTCACCGAAGTGATGATTTCATAGCACTTTGCAACACACATAAATTTCTTTGTCTCATGGAGATTATCAACCATAGAGCCTATAATAGAAATCCTCTGCGGTGTTGTCAAATTCTAGTGTAGATAATAAGAATGAAGTTTGTTGTACAATTTCTATCAATCATGGGATTGTGGGATTACGTGCACCTCTGATTAAAACTCTGCAACTTCCTATCAAATTACATGACAGATAACCGAAATTTCATCTCACACCCTCCATCGAATAGTGCCACTGTGTCCAAGAATCAATGAGGAATGATGAACTTTGGTGTGGTGTGACATCAATTTCTACAGTAGTTAATGAGAGAAAGGCCTTGGGCGTGTAAAACATCAAGCACACCCAAGATCTCATATAAACCTTCCTTAGTCTTGATGTGTGATGATAAGGCCTCTAGTGGAACTATAAGCTCCACAACCCCTACCAAACTTCAACCTTGAACAAATTTTGATTCCTTGGGAGATTTTAAAGATGTCATATACCGTTGGAAAGGTGTTTTTGAGGACTGTCCAACCATGTAGTTTACAAGAGTATTTGAGCTAATATATTACAAACAAAATTCCTTTAAAGATATAACCTCCATCCTTGACCTTAGCTTAGGCTACAACACTTATCAAGACTCTTACGAAAGCTCCACCACTAATTGAGCAAGAAACACACTCAACAACAAGCTCTCTCTGGAATGCCACAACTGAAAATCACTTCATCCTATAATTTTCCTCACTAAAGTTGACATCAAGTCCAACATTCATCGAGGTTGAAATTAATGCACTAAGGTTGACATAATCCCAACATTAGTAACCATATGATAGTGGAAGTGATAAGAACAAAACTGACTACCACAACCATATAAATTAAATGGAACCATTAACATGGAAAGAACCAATGTCAGGCAAAGAGTGTAAGGAAGTAATAGTAACAACCATATAATGTCAGTGATAAAAACGCTACCAAGTAGCACTGTCATATAAACTAAATGGTAACACTAACATGGAAAGGATGAAAGTGAGGTAAAAAAAGTGTAACAAAGTGATAATAGTAACCATATAATGTTGCCATTGACAAGAACACTACCAACCAATGTAGTCATATAAATTAAATGGTGGGTAAACACCGAAATGAATGAATCCATAATAAACATCAAAACATACAAAATCATGATACACCTCAAGTTGGTAAAATAAAAATAAAAAATCATAAAAGTTAAATAAATTATAATTTTATTTACATTATTATTATTTTTAATTATAAAAATAACTAGTATATATAAATTAAATATAAATAAATTTTAAAAAATATCTAGAAATATTCTTAACGATGAAGATTCTTATAGACTTTGTTAAAATATCATGGACAATACCATGGTTATCACTACTACATACCCCAAAGAACCTATTTCATATGACACTTCTTCATATGACTTTTTTTTCAATTAATCAACTTAATTCAAAGGGAAAAAAGGGCATAACTACTTTGAAGATAAATCTCAACCTTTGATTTATGAATATTAATAAGAGTATTCTGTGGAGGTTAAACTCCTATCATATACCTAATAATTATTGATAATTAAATTAAAATTTTGGAAGCCCTAATCCAAAAGAATCATAGACATTAATGTAAATATTAACTTATTCATATATGCCCAAAGATAAACAATATAGAAAAAAAACTTAAGAAGAAAACTTTATTTGCTCCTCTAAAGAGAGCAAATGTTACAATCTCACATAGAAACATCACATTCCATTTTGATAACTACTTTAAAGATAAACCTCAACCTTTGATTTATGAATATTATTAAGAATATTCTATAGAAATTAAATTCCTACCATCCACCTAATAATTATTGATAATTAAATTAAAATTTTAAAAGCCCTAATAAAAAAACACAAACATTAATATAAATATTAATTTATTCGTATATATCTAGAGCTTAGAGCTTGACAATTATAGAACAAAAAACCTTATAAATTGGCTCCTCTAAAGAGAAAAAATGCTACAATCTCACGTAGAAACATCCCATTCTATTTTGATAGAAAAGGTAAAAATGGCTCCTTACATACATTGACCTCCCCACATAGTAGAGGATGAATAAGTTTCTAGCGTCCTGAGAAGATAATACATGAATGATGGATAAGTTTCTAGCTTCATGAGAAGATAATACATAAGTTTCTAGCATTGTGGGAGCCAAAGGTTTCTCATTGCTTTTGAAAATACTTAACGAGCTGGATTTGTTAGACTATGTAGAAGTGTTTCGATAATATTGTTCATAAAATACTTTTTTGACAATACCTTTCCATATTTTGTGTCATATTTTTTAAATATTGAAAAAAAGCTAATAATTACATATTGACTAATAAAATAAGTAATCTCCATGAGCCAACTTTGTCCCGTTATATTCACAAATAGGTTCTTGCAATTATCCTCTAGTAATTGCATTATATGCACTTGTATATAGGTCTTCTTAATCATTTTTTACCCTCATGAGAGAATGCAATCTCATATCCTTAATCTCCACGAAAACTTCAATTGATTTTCATTCTTTTTCAAAACTTGTAATCATATTAAAATTATTAATTTTTAAAACAATGGGATTTCTAGCATCATTTGATTCCTTTTTCATCAAACCTTCCTCATGCTTCTTTGCAATTTCCATATGGTTACAAAACTCTGAATGAGTCTCCTATTAGAACCATCTCCAATGAATGATCCTTGCATTGGTTCACAAAAGTGAACTCCTCCTTATATCATGAACCTTTACTTAAAATCAAATCCCCTCAACTTCTCATTCATTAACTAGGCATTCATCCTTTGCCTCAGTTTCACGTGCAAAAATTCTACTTAAATCTCTTCTATAAAGTCCATCTATACCTTTGGTTGTCCCCACATTCTTATAGTATTTCCATCCTCAAATCTAGTTGTACTTTCATATAACTATTTCTCTATCAAATTTATCATGATTTGATTTCCTATGGGTTCCCTTTAATCCTTTATTATGACCATCCGTAGTCATACTTTTCCTTTTTCTATGAGATTTCTCTTGCCACTGTGGCATGTAGTTAATCCTTTGTACTAAGCCTTGTCCATTACTTGTTACTCAATACTCACTAAGCTTTATCCTTAGCTCAACCTTTCAGTATTCTTAGGTTCTATATGTCAGAACCTCCTTCTTCCAAGCACATATTTCTCTTTTAGTTTCTCCACTTATCTAGATCACCTATTTGAGAACCTTTCCTTTTCTCTTTTTTTACAACTTTTAGCTAAAACAAGTCCTTTGCCATAGTCTCCAAGAACATCACTTGTTCTTTGTTGCAGTCCCCTAGCTGTAATCATTTTCACCACTACTACCTATGATTAATGTAAATCTCTTTCACAAGTTGACTAAAAATAAAAATATCAAATTACCTCTTGTTTGAGCTCTTTCAAACTTGCATACTATAGATACAATTTCTCCAATCCTTTTGTTGATTATGTTATTGCATTCTTTCACCATTCTTCCACATCCAAAGAACATGCTTTCCTCATAAATTAGATTTCTTTTCAAAGAAATCCAATGTTCTTTCTCCAAAAGCTTAACCTGCAAATATTAATTTCTTATTCAAATCAAATTAATCATATAAAAACATTTCACCAATCAAATTTTACCAAACCTGAACTCATGCAAGTTTTGAAAGCTCTCTCTCTTCACTTCTTCCACCATAATTTTTCTCTAAATTATTTTTATCTACAAATTAGCATTTAATGATTTCAATCAACAAGAGATATCTTCATTATCAGAATGCATTTGATGTGCATTGGTTCACCTCACCAAAGTTCTACCCAACTTCTCCTATTGGAACTGTTTTCTCTCATTGAAAATCTACTATTACATATTTCATTGTCCTTTAACTATATAAAAAAACAAGCTTCTAATCACAAAGTAGTAAAATTCTTCCATTTCCTCAAAGAACTTATGTTTTATTTATTAACCTTCTTTTTATAGCTTAATCCATGTAGTCATTGTTCCTCTATCACAATATAAATTGTGAAGTAAAAAAAATTTACTTCGTCATATTCTACAAACCTAAGATTCTATAAGCTCTTAATATCCTCAAAAGAGTGTATCTCTACTCTTATTTCCTTTGCCAAAGAGCATGCCTACTTTAATAGCACTTAATCGAGGAAAAATCCACTTTCCCTACATATTCAACTTCTCTACTTTTGGGATGTCAATGCAGTACTTACATCAAGGTGTCCATACACCTTTTCATCACTAAATCATGAATTTCCCCTAATCCTCACACAATATCTATGCCTTTACATGATAGATCAGTACACTAGTCCATAATTAGTTTTAGATTTTACACAGATGTTGAAACTCTTCTATTTTTAGATTTTTCATATACTAGAATTCTTCCATTCATAGAGAGACAATTTGTGAACACATTATATATATATAATATATATATATAATATATATATATATATATATATATATATATATAATATATATATATATATATGAAACTATATTTGATTAAATCAAATATGTACATATAAATACACTCAAGAAACTCTTGTTTCTCTTCACTCACCTCTATGGACCGACTCTACATTCATTGGCCATCATCTATTTTCCTTTTTTTATCTCCCATAGGCTTACAATAGATAGAATTTAGAAACATCATAGATTTTTCTAGATCTTAAAACCAGTCCATAAATCACCCATAATCCAATCCATAAATAATATTTTTCTAAATCCTAACATCACTCAATCTATCCCTAGAAACACACCATAAATCTATTATTATTTCTATGATAATCAATGAAAATAAAATTATTTACAATAAGGAATTATAATTCCTTCTCCATGTCCAAACCCCCTTTGGAGCTTTGTCTCCAAAAAGATTTGATTGTTTTGGGAGTGAGAATGCTCCTGCATCAGAAATAAAGGAATCACAACTCAATAGTCTGAGGTTTTTCTTGAGCAGTTGACCCTCACTATGAAGGCATTTCTTGTGATGCATCTAGCTATTCACTAGAGACAATGAATAAATATATTAACCCATGAAGAAAAATCTAAACCACTACCTACAAGGGCACTAAAGGATGCTTTTGAAAGGTTTTTGATGTAATCAATTCATGTAATCTTGTAAAGGGGCCAATTGTAACCATAGTCACCAAATTCAAGTTATGATTAATTCATGGAGCTCAAGTCATGAAGGAGTTCAAATTGCAACCATGGAGGCACCTTTTCCATGGTAACTAATATACTAATATTCTTTAGTTTGTGGAAATAGGTACAACCCCCTTTTTTTATTCGGTGGAGTTGTACAATTTTATATTTCAAAATCATTCTAGTGGAGATCATAGTCTAAATTTTTTTGTGTGAAGATACATATGTAAGTATACAATTTCTAAATTGACATAGATAAATATTTTGGAGGGAGCCTGTGTGTAGGTATTAATGGAGAATATGATGAATGCTCAATTTGAGCTAGATATGTTTAATGGAAAAAATAAATTTGAATTATTGAAACTAAAAATGTGAGATTTTTTAGTACATTAAGGATTACATAAGGAATTATATGGGAAGAGGAAGAAACTTGCAAATATTACTTATAAAGAATGGGAAGGATTTGATGCCAAAGCTCCTAGCACCATTTGGTTACGTCTTGCAAATGATGTCATATTTAATATCATTGCAGAAGCAATAATAAAAGGAATATGGACCATGATGGAAAGCCTTTATATGATGAAGTCCTTGACAAATTGAGTGTAATTGAAGAGACAATTTTACAATATAAAAATGAAGAATGTGCAAAAATGGAAGATCATTTGAATTTATCTAATAATATTATGTGTTAGTTGAATAATATGGATGTTAAAATCAATTACAAAGACAAGGTACCTATATTTTTGTTTTCATTTCCTAAATCATGGGATCATTTTATCACTTCCACTAGATTTAGTTCAACTAATCATCTTGAATATGATTATTTAATTTGGGTGTTGTTGTGTCAGGAGATGTAGATGAAATCTATATTGAAACTTCCACACCATAAGCAACGATCACTAGAGATTAGAGAAAAAGGAGAAAAGTGAAGATGTTCATCCAAATAAAAGTCAAAAGGAAAGAATAGTAAATTCAAATGTTGGTACAGTATAAAGTTAAGGCATATCAAGACTATTTTTAGAAGAGGTAGGGATCCAAGGAAGATTATTAAAAATAGGAAAATCTGGTTCATTTCCATGTCTGATTGATGAAGTTTTATTTATTTTTCATGTCCCTAAATACCATGAAGAATCATTATCATATTATAATTCTTCTCATCACATGTCTCCACATAGAGTTGATTTTCTTCATATCAAGTTGTTGATGATGGATTTTTTCTTATGGGAAATAATGTTTCTTGTATGACTATTGGGACTGGAAGCATCAAAATTAAAATGTTGGATAGTATCATAAGGACATTAAGAGAATTTAGACATGTGCTTAAACTAAAGTAGAATTTAATTTCTTTGAGGGCTTTGGATTATAGAGGTTAAATGTTTATAGGTTGAGGTGCAACACTAAAGTTTCCTAGGGGCACTTTGATGGTTATGAAGGAAACAATGATTCAATACCTTTACAAGTTGGTAGGAAGTACACGAATAAATGAACCATTGATGGTATACAACGAGGTGAATGAATGTACTCATTTGTGTCACAAACAACTTGGTCATACGAGTGAGAAATGGTTATAGGTATTAACAAATTACAATTTCGATATTTAAAATACTTGAATTTGAATTTCTACAATTGTTGTATATTTGGAAAGTAGTCTAGACATAAGTTTAAAGTAGGTGGTAATATTAGTAAATATATTCTTGATTATATCCATTCATATGTTTTGGGGTTGCCCCTTATAGTTTCTTTTTGGAGGATCATCATCATTTGTAACATCTATAGATGATTTCTCTAGAAAAGCGTAGGTCTATGTCATGAAAAGAAATGTTTGTGTGTTTAATACATTTAAACAATTTAGTTTTATGGTAGAAAATAAAACTATAAGTACAATCAAGTGCTTAGAAACAACAATGGAGGTTAGTCCATGTATTTATAATTTGAAAAATATTACGAAGAAGCTAGGATAAGAAACAAAAAACTATTGTATATATTCCTTATCAAACTGGTATTGTAAAACACATGAATAAGACTCCTATAGAAATAGCAAGAAGTAGTCAATACTAACTGTTATCTTGTGAATCAATCACCATCAATCTTAATAGATTGCAATAATTCATCCTTATGATTATTAAAATTAAAAAATAATTGTTGTGAAACTTATGCTCTTTTTCCCAAAAATTAGTGTTGTAAGTTAGACTCTAGATTGAAGAAAGATGTCTTTGTTGGTTATGATCATGAAACTAAGGGATATATATTGTGGTAATCTACTATCCACAAAAATCATCATTAGAAGAAATATAATATTTGATGAATCCCCTCTCATTAAAGCAGTTAATGTAAAACTTGATTTGATAATATTAGGAACATGTACCACTAAATCAACACATTCTACTTGAGATTCAACCATCTACACAAAATAAGAATAAGGAAGAAGCTTCTGAGGATATATAACTTATGATGTTGAAGATATTTAGTAAGATGTGGAAATTCCCCCACCAACACCAAGAAGATCTACATGGGAGAGAAATCCTCCTAAAATGTATTTCTATTTGGTTTCATTTATTGTTTCGGTTACTAAAAATAGGGAACCTTCTTGTTATTATGAAGTAACAAATAATATCAATAATGATAAATGGAAGATGGAAATGAAAGAAGCGATAGATTCCTTAGAGAAAATTAAAACATGGTACTTGGCAGAACTTCTTGAAGACGGAAAAATTGTTGGGTATAAGTGGGTACAAGTTGAAGAAAGATGTTGATGGTAATATTGAAAGGTACAAAGCCAAACTTGTCACAATAGGGTACTTTTAGATATAATATGTTGATTTGCATGAGATCTCTTCACTAGTTGTTAAACATGTTTATGTTTGTATTGTATTGATGCTAGTTGCTTTACTTGATTTATAGCTAGAGAAACTAGATATTAAAATAATTTGTAACAACTATAGATGATTTCTCTAGGAAAGCGTAGGTCTATCATGAAAAGAAACATTTATGTGTTTAATACATTTAAACAATTTAGTGTTATGGTAAAAAAGAAAACTATAAGTACAATCAAGTGCTTAGAAACAATAATGGAAGTTAGTCCATGTATTTAGCATTTGAAAAATATTACAAATAAGCTAGGAAAAAAAACACAAAACCATTGTATATACTCCTTAACATATTAGTGTTGTAAAACACATGAATAAGACTCTTATAGAAATATCAAGGAGTAGTCAATACTAGTTGTTATCTTGTGATTCAAACACCATCAATCTTAATAGATTGCAATAAGTAATCCTTATGATTATTAAAATTAAAAAATAATTGTTGTGAAACTTATGCTCTTTCTCCTAAAAATTAGTGTTGTAAGTTAGACTCTAGATTGAAGAAAGATGTCTTTATTGGTTATGATGATCCAACTAAGGGATATATATTGTGGGATTCTACTATCCACAAAACTCATCATTAGAAGAAATATAATATTTGATGAATCCCCTCTCGTTAAAGCAATTAATGTAGAACTTGATTTGAAACTATTAGGAACATGTACCACTAAATCAACACATTCAACTTGAGATTTAACCATCTACACAAAACAAGAATAAGGAATAAGCTTATGAGGATAAATAATTTACGATGTTGAATATCTTTAGGAAAATGTGGAAATTCCCCAACCAACACCGAGAAGATCTACATGGGAGAGAAATCCTCCTAAAATTTATTTCTATTTGTTTTCATTTATTGTTTCGGTTACTAAAAATAGGGAGCCTTCTTGTTATTATGAAGTTAAAAATAATATCAATAATGATAAATGGAATATGGAAATGAAAGAAGAAATAGATTCCTTAAACAAAAGTAAAACATGGTACTTGGCATAACTTCTTGAAGACGGAAAAATTGTTGGGTATAAGTGGGTACAAGTTGAAGAAATTTGTTGATGGTAATGTTGAAAGGTACAAATCCATATTTGTCACAATGGGGTACTTTTAAATAGAATATTTTGATTTGCTTGAGATCTCTTCACTAGTTGTTAAACATGTTTATGCTTTTATTGTATTCATGCTAGTTGCTTTACTTGATTTATAGCTAGAGCAACTAGATATTAAAATAACATTTTAAAATGGAGATTTAGACGAGGAGATATAAATGGAAAGATAGAAGGATTTGTTAAACATCACAAAAAAGGATAATTTGCAAGCTCGGGAAAACATTGTATGGCTTAAAGCAGTCTCCTAGGCAGTTCTATAAGAAGTTTGATTCCTTCATGATGAGCTAGAATCATACTAGAAGTGACTATGAGGATTATGCTAATTTGAAAAGTTTGAATGGTATATTCATTATATTGGTGATTGGGACAAGAGGAGGTCTAATTAACATTATATATTTACTCTTGCAGGAGAATATATTAGTTGGATTTCAAATCTTGAAGAAAAAATTACCTTATCCACTACTAAGGTAAAATATATTTTTGTCTAACATGTTTGCAAAGAGCTAACTTGGTTGAAGATTCTTCTAGATGAGTTTAAAATAATAGAGAACAATATCACCATATCCTATGATAGTTAAAGTATTATCTAATGCAGGAGAATCTAGCTAAGGGCCCCATGACCTGGTGTTGGTCTCCGCCAAGGTGGAAAGATTTATCAGTGTTTGGTTTCTTTATATTTAATTAGTCAAAGCAGAATGTAGGGACTTGTTTTTTTTTTTATTTCATTATTAGTTAGGGAACAATATAGTTAGTTAGGGTCACTGTCAACATTGTCTGACTTTTATTGAGTAATTCATGTTATAACTGTTTCTTCCATTTAGAACAAAAAAAGACATCTATATCAATTTTAAAATCTTGCAGCACAAGAAGAACCAAATGAGTTAATAGTTATTTAACTAATAAAAGAAACAAGTGAAGCGTAATTGTGCACAGTTTAGGTAACTGTGGGAAACAGTACAAAAACAAAATGTAAATAATTCTGAAAGGGTTCGACGAGAGGAGAACAGTAATATAATATAGCAGAAGACGTTGTTAAACAAAACCCTGAATCTGAATCCATCTGTAACAGACAATATTTCCTTTTCATTTTATTTCTATTAAATGATGTGTGACAAATTAAACAACGAGATGCATTCCTATGTTTTCTAGTAAACTTCTCCTACCAAGCCGAGACAAAGTTGTCCACATTTGAACAACGAACAGAAAGAAGAGTATACCAAGGAACGAGGCAACGGAACCAACAATCAACACAAGTTCCAGAATTACAGCGCATACAACCACAAAAGCAAAGAGCAAACAGGACGCGAACTCAGTGGAAACTCTCAATGGCAGAAGTAACCATTGTAACAAATATTTCTTCATTTCCATTATATAAAAAAAATCAATGTTGGCACATAGTAACAATTAACAGTCCTCAAAAGTATAAGACCAACAACCAGAGACCAGAATGTCTTCCTCAGTGGCAAACAAGAAGGCTAGGGTTCGAGACCCTGTAGAACTATAGTGTTGCCGAGAAAAACAATAAGACTAATTACAAGCTATAGTCGAGGCCATTGAATGCAAAATAGCAGTCAGAGGAGCCAACCGTCTCACTTGCTAACCTATTGGCAAATTATAAAAATAAGTAAAGAGGAAAGACTACAATTGGGGAATTCATAGCAGAGAACGACCATACCCGTTCCATTGACGGAGTCTGGGCCATGAGTCGATCCAGAGCCACAACCCCAACCTGCAATAGTAACAACAGAAGAAAGTCAGTGAACCTTTATCAGAAAATGAGGTTGTAAAACAACAATATATAGTGGAAACAAAAGTGTTTATTAACCTTAACAAAGGATAGTGAGCGCTGGTGGCTCAGGCTCGAAGCTAGGTTGCGAATACAAATGGAAACCCTACTCACAAGGAGCAGCAAACATTAGCACCACCGAAAAACTGAGTACATAAACATAGCAAGGAGGAGAGGACATACCTAGTTGAAAATCGGTCAAAAAGCCCAGGATCCATCATGAATGTGACCTGGAAACCAAGAACATCGACAGCAAGATAAATCAGGAATGCAACCACAGCGAACAGAATTAAGACAGTTAAAAACAACAGAGACAGCAGCATCCACGAAGCAGAGTATTAACCAGGCAGAGGAAATCACAACCAGAGGCGGACAACGTGCCATTCTACAGCAAGACATAGTTGCATACAAACCCTCTTCATAGACCAAACCCTCACTGTAATCACTTTGGGGAGCAAGAAACAAAATTACCGAATACCAAATGCCAAGGGTTTTGCTAACTTCAACGAGCGAGAAACAATAACCGAGGTGAGTACAGCTAAGCCGTCACCATTCAAGAACTGCCATAAATGCTTCCAACAAACATCCAGAAAATATATGTTGATTAGTGTTTAATAATATAAGCAATGATCCCAAATTATTGTTAATATTACATTGTTAATAACAACGCTGGAGTAGTATTAATAGTAATCATAAACCAAAGTATGGGCTAGAACCATCATAGTGGTATCAGAGTAGGATCTAGTGTTTTTTTTCGGAGAAATGGAAGTTGGAAGATGAGGACGTGGAAGAGGTGCTCGTAGAGCAGCAGATGAAGGATTGCAAGAAGTAATCATGATCATTACTGCCCATTTAGAAACATTTGAAGCAGGAAGGAGATTGGATCCAGAGGTAGGCGATGACAGCAAAGAAGAAGCCATAGTGACAACAGATGGATTGGATGAAGAAGGGCTAGAAATGAGACTATTGAGGTCGGTCCTATTGGCGAGTAACAAGCCTAAACCAAAAATCCCAAATTATGATAGCAGCTTGTCCACATAAGTTCTGTTGGAGTAGATCAATGAATTGGACAAATATTTTGAGTGTGAAGAAATCCGTGAAGACCGAAGAGTTAAGTTTGTTGCGACAAAGCTGAAATGACACGTAGCCCTATGGTTGGATAGTGTCCAAGCGAGAGAAGGAGGATGAACAAGTTGCCGATAAAGAAATGGTCAAGGATGGTGGCCAAATTGAAAGGTAGATTTCTGCCCAAGGATTACCAGATTACACTGCATCATCAAGTGCAGAATTTGAAATTGAAAGGGATGAGAGTAAGAGAGTACACTGAAGAATTCTACCGGGTAAATTTAAGAGTTGGTTATATAGAGGACACCCCGGATAAAAAAACCAGGTATGTAAATGGTTTGAGATTAGAAATATTAGATGAAATCAGTATTCTTTCCCCGAAAAATATAGAAGAAGCATACCAGAGTGCTATGAAAGTAGAGGAGAAGATCGCCAGAAAACAAAATGCTAGGAGAGGATAGGGAACCGGTAGAGGAAGAGGACAATATTATGGCAGAGGACGAACTGCCAGTAATAGTGAAGAAGGCAACAGTTCCAAAGCTTTTGGGACACTAGAAAAAGGTGATAGCACGAGAGGTGGTAGGCCATATTAGCGAGGTAGGGGAAATGGTCGAGGCAGAGGAGCTAACTATAAGTGCTACAGGTGCCACAAATGGGGGCACAGATCTTTTGAATGTCCTAAGGCAGAACAAGCTGGACAGAGAGGTGCGTATGTCACATAGCCAGAGGAAGTAGAGGCACCTCCCCAAGAAGCATAAAATGTGTCGGAAACAGGGGAAGCCTTAGTTTTGAACAAGGTTTTGTTGAAACTAGCCAAAGAAATAGTTGAACAAACTCAAAGGAAAGCTTTGTTCTAGACAGTTTATAAGTCACACGACAAATTTTGTAAGCTAATTATCGATAGTGGGAGCACAGACAATTTGGTTGCCACAGAGATGGTGGAGAAGTTGGGGTTGAAGCAGTTGAAGCACCCCACTCCTTACAAGGTATCATGGCTGTAAAAGGGCCATCAACTGTTGTCGGATGAGCAATGTGAAGTGCAGTTCCATATCAGCAGATATAAGGATAAGGTCATTTGTGATATAATGCTCATGGATATCACATACTGCTAGGCAAGCCATGGCAGTATGACAGGAAGGTAGTACATGACGGGAAGACAAATTGTTAGAAGTTTGTCAAAGATGGAATCAAGCACACGCTTGTGTCCATTAGGGAAGAAGAGATGGAAAAAACAAGTGGGATGAGAGTGTTACTAATGGGCGGAAAATAGTTTTTGAAATGGATCGAAGATAGTGAAGCAAGCTATGTTGTTATAAGAAGAGCAAAGATGGTGCTGCTACACACAAAGGTGTCAGATTTGCCTGGCATTTAGCAGATGCTACAGGAGTTAAGCGATATAGTAGTGGATGACTTAGGAGATAAACTGCCTCCCAAGAGAAGTATAAGTCACCATATTTACTTTATATCCAGAGCAAGTCTATCGAATAAGGCATCATATCGGATGAGCCCCAAAGATAATGAGGAGATTAGAAAACAGGTGCATGTATTGCTAGATAAAGGGTTGATAAGGGAGATTTTGAGCCCTTGTGCAGTTCCAACAGTTCTCGCTCCCAAAAAAGGAGGAGAATGGCGAATGTGCATAGATTCAAGAGCCATCAATAAGATCACCATCAGGTACAGATTTCCACTACAACGAATGGACGACATGATGGACTGCCTAAGCGGGGCAACATATTTTTCAAAGATTTATTTAAAGAGTGGGTATCATCAGATTCGAATCTAAGAAAGGGATGAGTGGAAGACAACCTTCGAAACTAATGAAGGACTGTATGAGTGGCTGGTAATGCCATTCAGACTGAGCAATGCACCCAGTACCCTTATGTGATTGATGAATGAAATGCTAAAAGAATTCATTGGGATGTTTGTGATAGTGTACCTGGAAAATATATTAATTTTCAACAAGACAAGGGAGGAACACTTTCGACATGTTCAAAGTGTGCTGGAAAAATCGCAGCAGAATAAGTTGTTGAAAAATCTGAAAAAAAATGTACTTTTCTGCAGAAATAATTGGTTTATTCAGGCTTTGTGATTGCAGAAAACGAGTTGAAGATGGACCGAGAGAAGATTGCAGCAATTGTCAACTGGCCATCCCCAAAAAGTCTGTTTGAGGTACGTAGTTTTCATGCGCTGGCAAGTTTTTACCGAAAATTTCTAAGAAATTTTAGTGAAATCTACACACCTATATTGGACACTATAAAGAAGGCAAGTCAACCTTTTCGTTGGACCGAGGTAGCAGAAAGGATTTTTCAGCTACTGAAGAGGAAGATCATAGAAAGACCGATCCTAAGATTTCCAGATTTTAAAAAGTTTTTCAGGTTCACTATGGTGCAAGTGGTATGGCCATTGGAGCTGTACTTAGCCAAGAAGAAAAACTCGTTGCGTTTTTTAGCTAGAAATTGAATGAAAGCAGGCAGAAGTATTCATCCTACGACAAGGAATTCTATGCTGTCGTCCAAGCACTGAAGCATTGGAGACACTATCTGCTGGGGAATGAGTTTGTTTTATTCTTGGATAATTTTGCACTACAATATGTGATGCAACAACACAAGCTGAATCATAAGCATGCTAAGTGGGTTGAATATTTGCAGAGTTTCACCTTTGCATTGAAACACATCAGCAAGAAGGCCAACAAGGTGGTGGATGCGTTGAGCAGAAGAGCCCTACTCTTGCAGGAGAGTACGATATAAGTGTTGGGCTTTGAGCATTTGAAAGACTTGTATCAGACTGACACAGATTTCAAGGAGGTGTATGAAGCTTGTCAGAAACCTTTGGTGAGAGACAATAGTCCGTGGTTGGACTATAACTTGCAAGCAAAGCTATTATTTAAAGGGGGATAGTTATGTGTTCCTGATTGTTCAATGAGAGAGAATATCATTCAGGAGAAGCATAGTGGAGGTCTAGCTGGGAATTTCGGCATAGACAAGACATTAGAGCAGCTCAACCATTTTTATTTTTGGACAAGAATGCAAAGGGATGTGCAGATATTTGTGACCAAATGTAAAGTGTGTCAGTTGGCGAAACGACAGAATCAAAATACAAGACTCTACACGCCATTGCCCATTCCAAGTATATCGTGGGACTCAGTCAGCTTGGACTTTGTCTTGGGTCTACCAAGGACGCAACAGGGTTATGATTCGGTGATGGTCGTAGTAGACTAGTTTTCGAAGATGGCACATTTCATCCCTTGTAGAAAAACCAGTGATGCCACTCACGTGACCCACTTGTTCTTTATAGAGATCGTCAAGCTACACGGTCTACCTAAGTCCATTCTCTCTAACAGGGACGCGAAGTTTACATGGCACTTTTGGCACACCCTATGGAAGAAGATGGACACACAGTTAAGTTTTAACTTTGCTCATTACCCACAGAACGAAAGGCAAACAGAGGTGGTAAACAAAAGTTTGGGGAACCTGCTATGAAGTTTGATCGATGAAAATTCGCGAATGTGGGATCGAGTACTTGCTCAAGCAGAGTTCGCTTATAACAACTCGCCCAATTGCAGCACGAGTTGTAGTCCTTTCTAGGTCTTGTATGGAATGCATCCTTGCGGAGTGCACGAGTTGTGAGATCTAGGACAGTAACAAAGACAGAGTGCTGATGGGGAAGATTTCGCTAAAGCAATGAAAGATTTACACGAGCAGGTGAAAACAAAGTTGTAGGACAACAGTCAAAAATATAAGCAACGAGTAGATTTGAACCAGAGAGAAGTGCAATTTAATGTGGGGGATGAAGTCCTCGCACATACGAGTGTTTTCCTAAAGGTGCATATAACAAGCTGAAGTACAAAAATATAGGTCCCTGCAAAGTTCTCCAGAAATTTTCAGCTAGTGCTTATGAAATACAACTGCCACCAGGAATAGTCATTTCGCCCATCTTTAATGTGGCAGACCTGTTTACATACACTGTTGATCCAAAAGAAGACAGTACACCATAGCCTACATGGGACACCCAGGACAGAAGTGAGACTTGGATGAGACAAATGCCTTACGTTTAGCCCCTCGAGATCAAGATGATCCTCGACACTCAGGTGGCCAAGCGAACTTGGCAGAAAGAGTATCTGCAATATCTGGTCAAGTGGAAGAACCGTCCTATTGAGGACAGTTCGTGGCTTGATGCCAGGTAGCTAGATAGACCAGGCGGGTTATTCAGTCGAGAAGCTCATGGACCAGAGTCATGAATTCTTCTTACCCTGGGAGCCTTATGTAGGAGCATCTATCTGAGGGCACCATGACTGAGTGTTGGTCTCCGCCAAGGTGGAAAGATTTATCAGTGTTTGGTTTCTTTATGTTTAATTAGTCAAAGAAGAATGTAGGGACTTGATGTTTTTTAAATTTCATTATTAGTTAGGGAACAATATAGTTAGTTAGTGTCATTGTCAACATTGTCTGTATTTTATTGAGTAATTCATCTTATAACTATTTCTTCCATTTAGAACAAAAAAAGACATTTATATCAATTGTAAAATCTTGTAGTGCAAGAACAACCGAATGAGTTAACAGTTATGTAACTAATAAAAGAAACAACTGAAGCATAACTATGCACAGTTTAGGTAACTGTGTGAAAACAATAGAAAAACAAAATGTAAATCATTCTAAAAGGGTTCTGTTGAAAATGCAACAAGATGATGGAGCTTAGTGAAAAGAAGTGGCCTTCAATAAGTGGGCCCGCGGGCTATTTTTGGCACAAAGTCTATTTTTAGACATATGGATCATGGTCTATGAGTTGCAGGATGCTATTTATGGATGATTGGTCATGTTGGTAAAAATAGATGGACCTCTTTTTTTAGACATATGGGCAGAGTCTATTTTTAGACTGCCAGTCAAAAAATAGAACAGTCGAATATTATTAGCTCTTAATAATA
>APFE031413088.1:72855-86192 GCA_000404065.3 Pinus taeda | reverse complement strand
AAAACAACCAATGAAATGGTAATGGAAACGTTATAGCGAATAGGGTAATAATTTCGTTGCTAAAATCAACCATATGTTACAAGATCCATAATATAATTGAATATAAAAACAAATAAATCAATAATATAAAAAATCCAGGATGAATTACCCGGCAAACACATTGGAGATGCTTTTTCACTTATGGAGGAAGAGGGTCAAGCAAGAGGGTGGAGTAGGAGAGGATTCACACAAATCCATGGGAAGAAACGGAGTAGGTCCCCAACATAGAAAGAATAGGGGAGAGGTATTAGGATTGCTATAAATTATTATTATCTCATAAGAATTGTATTGGACCATAATTCATTATTAATTACTCTAATCCTTTAAATAGAAATTAAAATAATGTTAAATGTAAGAAATTATCTGAATCAAATAAAAATTAAAAATTAGTTAAGTTTAAACTAGTTAGTGTTAAATTAAAATTAGTTAAGTTGGTTGTTTATATAGAATAATTTTTTAGATTTAATTTAATTATTAATAAATTTATAAAATATTTAAGAATAGTTAATAACCATCATTAAATAATTAAAAATAAATTAATACCATTTAAGATAAAAAATAAAATAAAAAAAAGTACTCAAAATTTAATTTACAAATAATTATTTTTTAAATAATTTCTTTATATTTACAACGATTTAAAATATTTAATATCCTATAAATTAACGGTACGTGGAAGCTGCTAAAGTAGAACAAACTCTGACGGCCATCTGTTCACAGGGAACCACAAGAATATTAGAATTTTAACATTAAATTAAAATGACTTTTGAAACATTGAAAGTGTGTATTGAAAATTAGTGAAAGATGATCCCACCATCCGTATTTCCCCGTGAAACACAGTAATCATGTCTGCAAGAAAACAGAAAGGTCCCATCTACTGACTGAATAGTTGCATGTTTCTATTTGTATTTCAACTCCCAGAGAAGCATGGATGTAGTGTATGTCTGAATCCTTCCAATCATAACGAGGGAAAAAATGGGCTACTGCATATGGGTCTTTTGGCTGCCTATGAGCCTCCTGTTATTGTTTGTCCATGTTATTGCTCAGCCAGGTATTGCTGAACATTTTAGAACATCTAATGCCCAATATTCTCTTCTTTCCCTTTTGTTTACTTTGATTCCTGTCGCTGGAGCTCAAATTGCTTATGCAGTGCTATTTTTATTCTTTTGCTCAACACATTTTTTTAGTTATTTATTTAAATTTTGGATACCAGGATTTCTTAGCATTGATTGCGGAGGTAAAGGGAATCACACTGCCGAAAACAACATCACATGGTCCAGTGACGCTGATTACATAGACGTCGGTGAGATAGCAGACATAGGGGATGCCTCTGAAGAAGCATGGGGTTCCTACTTGCATACTCTCAGGCTTTTCCCAAAACCTCTGAAAAAGTCTTGCTATCACTTGCCTGTGACCCCCACTGTGCCTTACTTGTTAAGAACATGGTTTGCCATCGGTAATTACACTGGATTCAAACAAATGCCAAGCTTCCAACTCTCGATTGAGACTTTGGGTATGTTGACTTTCAGTGACATAATACCCTCATATGAGAATCCAGTGTATGAAGAAGTAATCTTTGTTAGTTCCGGCGATGTGGTGTATGTTTGCTTGATCAGAACCTTAGAGAGTGACGATCCCTTTATCACTGCTATTGAGTTGAGGGCCCTCAGAGAAGGCATGTATAGACAGGCAAAGCCAGGAACATTGTTGTTCTCAGATAAAAGAAAAGATTTTGCTGGAATATCGCCGGTTAGGTAAATACTTTAAGCTTTTTCATCCTTCCATTTCACTTCGTGGTATTACCAGCTATAAATTTATGTATTTTTTGACGTAGTTGTTGAAAATGGTGAAATACCGTGTTCAAGGTGCGTTAAGAGTTCATCTTTCAAAAAAATAAATTGAAAGTATATCCCCAGCTCAGCTGTCGCTTCTGGTTGGTTTTTGTGTTTTTCTTTCTACGTTTTCTTATGATAGAGTTAAGGAAACCTTTAGCACCGACCATAAAAGAGCCCAGAGCAACTTTGATGTGTCAAGGCCAATTTTGATGCAGTTGTCATGTTTTGCAGTTATACTTTTTTTAATGATTGAACTGAATATCTTTGTATGGTGAACTAAGCAGGTATCCTGAAGACAACTTTGATCGCATCTGGTCATCAACTTTCATGTTCAATAGTCATGATATAGGTGGTGCACGGAATGTAAGTTCGGAAGAGCCCATTTCAACAAAAAATACCGAAAACCTTCCCCCAAGTGCTGTAATGCAAACTGCCTTTGTTTTAAACAGCTCAGTACCGATCTTGAGTGGATTGCCGAATGGGAAGAAATCAGTACTGTTTCTGTATTTGGCAGAGATTGTAAAGCTAAATATGTCTGAACGGAGATCTTTCTACGTCATGATAAACGGGGAAAATAGGTCTGGAATCATTACTATGGTGGATATGTACTCTACCCTACAGCTAACATTTCTATGTAATGAAACAGATCGGATCGTATTTCATCTCCAGCAAGCCAGTAACTCCACCAGTAGTCCTATACTCAACGCCTATGAGTCTTACATACTAGTTGGTACCCAACCAGCAACGTATTCACAAGATAGTAAGTGGGCTGACTAAACATGCTCGTACTGAAATGACTAAAATCCCTCTAACCGATATATGTTTCAACGTCTAACAGTAGATATTAAATTGCAGTTGAACATCTTGACGCGATCAAAAGCAGGTTTGGCATAAAAGATTGGATTTCAGATCCTTGCTATTTGATCCCCTGGGAAGGAATTCGCTGTGATAACAGATCGTCGAGCATAAGAATAATTGAATTGTAAGTTTAATCCTTTCATTTGTACCTAGTTTATGACTTTTAGTTGCCTGCGAATTAGTAAGAGTGAGTTTATGATAATCATCCTGTCGTCAGAAATTTGGTTGGAAGGAATTTTACAGGAGCGGTACCTGCAGATATTGGACAGTTGACCGCATTAGTTAACGTGTAAGCAGTATTATGTTTTTTTAAAGTTTAAGTACTCCTCGTGACTGCAAAATACCCATACCCATTGCAATTGAAAAATGTCTCCATGTCCACTTTCGTAATTGCACAGAGTATGCAATATGATTGAAATGTTAACCAGCGTTCAATGATATAATGTACATTATAATTTGATGATGGTGCGGCTAATGAAAGGAACATACTTTATCTTTGAATATTATGCTGATACCGCATTCATCCATTCGTTTTGAAATTATTAGGTCACTGGCCAATAATCACCTGATCGGAGCTTTGCCAAACTTTTCCAAATTAGCGATGTTGGAGAGACTGTAAGTTTAGTTTGTTCGTCCTTTAATCTTAGTCAAATGCCTTTTAAAGAAACCAAATCGACGACATCTCAGAAAGAAAATTGCAACAATTTAGATCCTCCCTTGCGTGCAGACATCTGCAACACAACAACTTGAGTGGTAATGTTCCAGACTGGCTATCTCAACTTAAAAAGCTAAAAGACATGTACGTCTTTCTTACTCTATCGCGAGTTACCGTTCAAAATCATAATAAAATAATTAGCAATATCATTTGAGGCTTGTTAAAATGTCGTGTAATTTTTTTTGTAATATTGACTAAATATTGGTGGTTTATATTTCGTTTTACATGTCAAAATGCTGTGTAATGTTGTCTTTAAAGTGAACCTTATTTACTTTGCTTTATAAAAAAATTAATTGGGGAAGTCTTTTAAGTGGTTTAAGTATTATGATCGGTTAACCTGAGATAGGTGAATTCCCCAAATTAACTTCTTAAAATATTGCAAACTCCATTCAGTGTCCCATACTCAAATCAGGAAGATGCTAGATGGAATTGCCAGGATACATACATTTCTACAATTTATATTAAATTTATTTTTTATTATTAATTATTTTTCTATAAAATATTATATCAAAATGGCCTGCGAATTATGGAAAAGCTGCAGTTTCTATTTCAATACTATATTAGTTCTGGGCATTTATCCTTTCGTGCTTAAATTACCAGATCACTGGATAATAACAATCTCGTAGGATCTTTGCCAAACTTGTCCAATTTAACCGCATTGGAGAAATTGTAAGTATTTCTTCTTAATGCAAAGGCTCACTTTGTTCGATCTTTTCCAATAAGTTAGTTGGGTGGCTTAGGAAATAAATAATAACAAAGAAATCGCTATTTCACAAAGAAGAAATTTTGTTGTCTTGGTGTACAGACATCTTACAAATAACAACCTGAGTGGTAGTGTTCCAGAGTGGCTATCTGAACTCAAGAACCTTAAAGAATTGTAAGTCTTTCTCTCCTACTACTTTTGCAAATCCCCAGTTCAAATAATAGTATACTATAACATTCAGCTCTATCTTTATCACTATGGCGAACAGGTTTATAGAAAGTAATAATTTCAGCGGTGTAATTCCTTGGCAACTCCTCAACAAGGCTTCATTGAATGTCAGGTAATGAAATATCAAAATTTATTTATATTATTAACCACGAATTCCCATTCTCATATGTTCATGTTGAGACGTTAACTTTTAATTTCATTCAAATCCTCTTTTTTTGTTTACTGCAGATATTCTGGAAACCAATACCTCTGTATTCGTATGCATAAGGGGAAATGCCTTCTGTATAATTCAGGAAAGGACAATCTGAGTGTTGTCCTTGGGATAACGATAAGCGGAGCTTTAGTGATGTCTTTAGCGTTGATGGTGGGTATGGCCGTGTATTGGAAGAAGTTCAGGACAAAACAACGTCCCAACGAAGGTCTAGAGATAAATTGAATTTTAATTAAAACATTTTAATATGGGTGGGCTTCCTCTCCATTAAATAAAATAACGCTGTGGTTTTATGAAATATTTTCTGATTGCAGACCACCCGGTGATTACGGTGAGCAATACAACAAAGTGCAGGGCCTTTACTCCGGAAGAGATTATGGTAGCCACACAGAACTTTAGTCGGAAGATTGGGCAAGGGGGTTTTGGATCGGTTTTCTTTGGTAAATTACCCCAAGGAAAAGAGATAGCGGTGAAAGTGCTCTCACTGTTCTCCAGACAAGGAATTGATGAGTTCCAGAATGAGGTAATTCTGGGCTCTTCAATATCTGCATCTGTCTTGTTTTTTGGCTGCACTAATGTATAACGACAACAGTAAAATTCGTGTATAAGCCATTTTACTTGATTGGCAGATTGATCTACTCTCCAGAATCCATCATAAGAACTTGGTGTCTTTACTGGGATACTGTAACGAATCAAGAGAGCTGATGTTGATCTACGATTACATGCCTGGAGGGTCCCTAAGGGACCGCCTTTATGGTAAATATTTCGCTTATTAAGTTGCAATACTATATATAGCAAAAAGCATATTTGAAATTAAAATTTAATTTGTAGGTCCTAGCGCTGCACTTTCAACACTAAATTGGAAAACAAGGCTCAAAATAGCTTTGGATGCAGCACATGGTAACTCTTCTCCAAAGTACTTTCATAAGCTATATATTTTTGTGATCTAAAAACCCCTAGTCAAATATATTTTGATGTAAAAAACCGTTCATTTTCATGAACTATGTACTCTTGTTCGGCATTTTTTTCATGTTATACACATGCTATCTTTTATGAAGGATTGGAGTAACTGCACGTAGGTTGCACCCCAAAGATAATTCACAGGGATATTAAGAGCTCCAACATCCTTTTAGACATCTTTATGACCGGAAAACTAGCCGACTTTGGTCTGTCAAAGATGACAGCTGATGGGGAGGCTTCACATGTGACCACTATGGTGAAAGGAACGCCGGGATACCTCGATCCAGAGTATAATATCCCACACATAACTTGTACTTTGTTTGCAATATTAATCCTTTTAATGCAACATAACTTGTACTTTTTAATGTTTGTTTGGGATGTTTCTGCAGGTATTTTCGCACCCAAATGTTGACTGAGAAGAGTGATATATATAGTTTTGGAGTGGTGTTGTTAGAAATCATATGCGGCAGACCACCCATAATTGCAAGTCAATCTGAAGAGCGACTTAACCTCGTTCACTGGGTAAGAAATGTTATTATAATTTATCATTATAAACTGGAAACAGCAACCTATGGGCAAGATAATTGATGGCATTGCCCTGCACGTTCCAATAGTTTATGATATTCAGATACATTTTCGTACAGTTTTAATTTATGATAATCCAATGCAATTTATTTAATATATCTGGACGGATTTATAGGTGACACCGTATGTGTATGTGGAGTTGGATGAAAATCCCGGAAAATCAATAAGTGGGGAAATTGAAGAAATCGTAGACAAGAGAATGGGTGGAAACTACGACATTGAAGCAATTGCTGATTTTGCCAAACTAGCCCTTCGATGTGTTGATGCTAAGCCATCTTTTAGGCCTACCGCCAGTGAAGTTGTTGCAGAGATAAAGGAGATTATCGCACATGAGAATAAGAATAATGCTCTCCCAATTTCAGAGGAAATTGGTATCGGACATGGAGATTTGCAGGCCGGCCCCGTTCCTTTACATGCAGATTGTAGTAAACCCAATGATATGGTGTGGCGTGACGACAGCTGCAACATCAGTCAAGAAGGAAGATGAGTGGAAATGTAGTAAATCAAATTCCATGATGTGGATGTAGATTTATATAAAGGAATAATGTATGTGATAATGAAAGCAATATGCTTCTTTAAAGTTGCTTTAACGAATTGACAATGGCCTTTAATTACTAATAATTGTGCACTTTATATCTCCACTATTGAATAATGAAATGGATCGTGGAAGATGCTCAACGGATAAATCAATTTTTTAATTTCGTGCACACACAGTGATATATTCATATTTATACAAGCAATAGTCTCAAGATAGGAATTCTATCTTAGACGTACAGTAGTGTGGTTGAAAGATTCTCTCAACCACACACTAAATTAGTAGAAGCTAAATTCCTATTATGTAGGAACAAACTCCTCAAATGGAGAATTACAACCATAGACAGGTAGGGATTAATTATTTCTAACTCCCCCCTTAATGACTACTTGTCATGATAGTTAAATCATCCACCATAAGGCGAATTGCATGTACAGAACCTCCAAAACACAATCTGCCTCCCTCGGACAGATCCACAACTTCTCCGATCTGGCTCCTCTCGCAAATCGTCAAATGAAGATGAGGATTCCCATGGATCCCCTTGAAGGTGAATTGGTGCGATCTTTCCGTAAAATTCCGCACCAGTTTGGTATTTTGGCACGGTGGCGCTATTAACGGCCTAACAGACGCACCAGTTGCACATCTTGGCAGGACTGTTAGCGCGAAAATCGCGCCAATCCCCTTCTACTCAGAAGATTAAAAATCATCTGAGTCCGAGCCACGTGTTCTGTAGTCCACCTGCTCAATTGAGCACAAAGCTCTCGTGTACACCTCGCCACAAAGGCACCTCAAGCCACAAAGGCACCTCAAGCCATAGAGGCGATTCTGCCACAAAGGCACCTCAAGCCAGAGAGGCGATTCTGCCACAAAGGCAAGTTGGTCACAAAAGCACTTCAGCCACAAAGACTCTATAGATGGTTTCTGGCTCACCACCAACCCTCACTTTACAGTGACAAAAGATGGTTTCACGCTGACCATAAACCATTACAAAGTGGTTTTGAGATCACCATGAACTTTCAGATGCCTTTAAAAAATTTATATTTCATTCCACATTTTGGAGTTTCTGGGTACATACAATGACCACTACAACAACTAGGCTTGCTTTTAACATATTAGAGAGTTTATTCCACAAACCACACCAACTCAAACAAACATCTACTTTGTTGTCCACCATAAACGTTGTCGTTGCTCCTTTACCTCATCTATGAGGGGTCCACTAATAAAGAAACCAGAACATAGGGACTCACAGCCAGACGAAGAGAACACAATTTTCCCTTCAAGAACAGTAATTTACGACTCCACGGTCCAATCCTCCATCGCATTTTAGTATCCAATTCTCCTGGCATCGCAACATAATGCCACTTCCCCTACTCACAATATCAAGGCTAGTCACTGTTTTCAAGCATATTGCCTCATGCTCACTAACAATCTGCAACACGATCTCGATCATCCTCCAATCTCTGATGTAGCTCCAATTGATGTCGTTTTCACTGTCATGTGTTCACCATTTCCTGCAAATTTGCTTAGTGTTGGAATGACCAGTTCCAACACACTCAGCATTGTGACAACAGTTGGTCATAATAATGTCACTTAAATTACAACTAATTTTATTATCATGACAGTTAATCAATATATTGCAACATCATTAGAGAATTAAAACCTAGCCACACACCGTCGATCGATCCAGATTGCACAAACCTAGCCACATGCTTGCTTCAAGAATGTTGATCTCAGCTTTTAAAGATTCACGTAGACAAATGATTCTGCTCCGTAGGCAGACTCCATCGGTTCTTCTCCAAGCATGTAGTCATAGAAGACTCTTCACTGAGTTCCATAGAATAGAGAGTCACAATTACCAGTAGGAACGTGAACATGAGAGTAGTACACAACAATCAATCCATCGGTTATGAAGTGAACAATCCGCTGGAGCAAAACCAAGAAGAGATTTCTGCACATCGCACTGAAAGAAGAAATACTGCTGCAAAGTATTCCCAATTATATTGGGCAACCCATCCGAAATGGGCTTGAACCCTACACACCCCACTCCTTCCTCCACCTGCAACATATAGTTGCTAGAAGGTCGACTAAATGTTTTACCGCCGCCAAAAACAATTGAAAAAGTCGGCAATTTCAGCTCCTCCACTCCGGAATTATTAAAGCACAGATCAAACTGCGCGGGGTCATCTGTTGTGACCCTCGGATATGTAATGGAGGCATCAAGGACCTTCATTATTACATCATATGCTCTCGTTGGCCTCGGGATTGTTCTGGTATCCCTTTGCCAGGAAAATCGTCGTCCTTAACAATACAGTTAGAGGAATCACGGAGGAAAACAAATTAGCCATTGAATTGATTCAACAGAAAGTAAGGGCGCGATGAGTTCTCTGCAGCGACAGCAGCAGCAAGCCAAAGCGCCGAAGCGGGAATTCCAGGGTCCGTGCCCTATGCCGCTGAAGATCTGGAAGGACTCTCACAAAATCCGGAAGCCGCCACTGCCTGGAATGGCATACAAGCCCCATGTGATTATATACACGCGTTCTCCTGAAGTCATACACACAAAAGCCGGGGATTTCATGACACTCGTCCAATGTCTCACTAGTAGGGTTGACACCCACGACAATTCCAGTATGCCCTCTGCCTCGTTATCGACTCAATCTCAAACGTGTCCCACCGTGATCGCCATAGGCAGTCTGGTTCTAGCTGGAAATCTCACCAATTTCGAGCACCCTTCTGGCTGCCTCCTCCGATCTACAGTGAGCCTCCACTACTGCACCTCCTCACCAATAGCGCCCTCTACTATTTTTCCAAACAGCCAATTCGGCCTCCAGCGTTGATCGCAAGAGTCACAACTCGCTGCCATGCTGACTGTCTCTCAATCATTTCCTTTGCAAATTCAGGATCAACCAACAGACTAAGCAGATCTGGGTTCCTGTCATCGGCCTTCTTGATCCGATCGAGGAAAATCGCACGAATGATGCAACCACCCTTCCAGATCCGGGCGAGTTCTCCCAGTTTCAAATCCCATCCCTTTTCTATGCTCTTCGTATGGATCAGATTAATTCCTTGGGCATAACTACATATCTTAGATGCATACAAAGCCCACCTCACATCATCAATAAGCTTAGTCTCATCCAAATCTGGCACAATACCCACATCTACATTCTTGAACACCTTCGATGCCTTCAACAACCCTTGCAAGATGACTGCCAAGTGAGCACTAGAACCCCCTATTAACCAGAATTGTTCATTTCTCCACCATTCTACTAATTCAATACCAGACCACTTAATCTCTAGAATTTCCAAGAGAGAAAGAGTTACCGTAATAGTAAGAAGATATACCAAAAAAGTGACACTGAGTGTCTGCACAATAAATTTCCCAGAGAAAAGAGACAGTGCTAGAAGGAAGCAGTACACAGTAAGGAATATGGAAGTGAAAGGATAAATGCCAACATTGAGATATGCTACTCGCTGTAGGAATTTCAAACGGGAGCTTCCAAGAAGTGCATTATTACGTGAGAAAAATATTTCCACAAAACATGTTGCCCATCGAAGAACCTGATGCAATCTGTCTATCAGATTAATCAGAGTTGTGCCCCTGAGAGCATCCCTCTTTGTTACACAGTAAATAGACCTCCATCCCTTAATATGCATATGATATCCAGTGACAACATCTTCAGTTACAGAACCATAGATCCAACCTACATTCTCTCCCCACTCTGTCTTGTTCTCATACCAGCAAGAAATCACACTTACAGCTTCTGCAACAGTGGAAGCATCAAGAGGCTCACAAGGAGCCGTCAGAGCACCTCGTGGTCGTCCATTCTTTACACCAGGGTGGTCTGCCAAGGGTCAGCCCTGAAAATCTGCAACAGTTATCTTCCAACGAACACAAATTGATCAATCTAGCACCATCCATCCTCGAGAGCCTACAACTCTTCTCTAGTTGCATAGGTTAGAGGCACAGTGACACACTTCTTCGATCTACTTCATTAACAGGCAGGCCAACAGCTCTTCCAAATCGCAGTCCCGCAATGATCCAAATTGCTGCACAAAATAAAAAATTATTTCTAACTTTCTTCAGTCGATTCTTACAATCAGATCCCTTATACTCGCACGTTTCACCAAGCTATCATTTTATGTGAGGCATAAATTTCTAATAAAATAGCGCTTGTCAGTTCAACGGTCTTAACACATCACTTGCACGTTTTATTTTTCATGTGGAATGAATTTATACAAACGACCAAATGAGAATGGGCAACGCCTGACAAAAAATATCATATTTTTCTATTTATGTTACATGAAATAGATTATCTTAAATGTATTCGTCGCATATTTCTTAAAAAGATACAAAACTAGGTTTTAAAAATATTAATAATTTAGAGATGTGGAATATTTAACTGAAAGTTAAATATTTTAATGTGTATATAAAATAATATGAACATAGATCCATCCTAAATCTATGAAGTATTTAGAAAGATCAAATTTCTTAATATGCAATTTTTTTTAAAGCGAAAATAGATTTTATCAATGTGAAAGATTCATAGATTCAAAATTAACATAAGGTTGGTTCAATTTCTCTTTTAAATAGGTTATACTCCACATGAATATCATGGGTCAATACCATGTGTTCTCATAAACATGGAGTTCAAAAACCATCCGTAACTTGACCAAGTCAAATTTACATTAACTACCAACAAAAATAAAAATAATAATAATAACTCAGAAGTTTTATTTTTATTATTTTAGTTTGAAGTTATTTTTATTTTAACATACTGTTATTTTTATTTTTAATTTGATGATGACGATGACGGTGGTTAACGTCCATTGAGACCAAATTGGTCTATCAGACCTATAATTTTCTTAGTTCTTAGTTGTCTGGCTTCTCGTCTTTCTTGGCAAGATTGGTGTTGTAGCTTTTTTTTTTTTCTCTGCGGTCTTCCAACTTCCTTTATCTTGCATCTCCTTCTTCTCTTCTAGATCTTGGGACATTGGTGTCTTAGCTTCGCGATCTGTTGTGTTCGTCCTTTTGAAGATAGTCAGAGAAGAAGTTTGGTTTGGGAGATCTACTTTGCAGTTAAATGAAGATTTATTTTGTGCGGTATTCGAATCCTCATAACTGTTGATGCTTGAGGGGTTATCAAGTTCACTTTTTTTTCACGTTTTTGCTGTGGGGCAGGGCTTTCCCCCTGCTTGTCTTGAGAGTTGTTTCTTTCTTGCCCGATTCCTTGCAATTTAGAGTTTTCTGGAGAGTGTTCTTCCTTCATGATAGTGTAATGTTATTTTTGTGCTCCTTCCCACCATGTAGATCTTTGGTGATTCTTTCTAGCAGAATTTTTCTGAGAGGCTTTTGGGCAATTTTTGGCTAGATGGCCTGTCTCAAAGCAGGATCAACATCTGAAGAGGACTCTTTCATAATCGATTTTCTGGTTCCACACATAATCTTTACTTGTTAGGTTTATTTCAACTGAGAATCCGACGCCGAAGTCCATTTCCACACAGATGCGTGCATAGGTGGTTCTAGCATATTCCTATGTTTCTGGGCACGTGCAGTAAAATTTCCCAATTGCATTCCCAATGGTTTTTAGCGAGGATAGATTCCAGAGATGCAAGGGTAGGTTTGGCAATCTCACCCAAACTTGTGCTGAGGTTATGACTGTTTTTGAGGGATCGAATGATGGGTTCCAAGCTTCATGAATAGGCCTAAGTTTTCCCAAAACCAAGGGCTGGAATCTAAAATGCATCATCTACTTTTAGGGTTTTCAAAATCTACTATAAAGAAACCCTTAGCATAGGGGTATATATTAATTTCATCAAAAATGACAAGCTTCCATACCTCATAAATCCAACTATTGAGAGTTGTGAGTCGCGGCCAAAAACTATTGAACCGATAGATTAGTGCACTTTCAGAAAACTTCAAAGCCTCATCGAGTGAGGCTTGGACCACCTGGACTGTGGGAGCTAGAGCTTCACTGATGATATGGGCAGGGGCTTGCCCCCTAGAGGCGAATGGAACTGAGCCAACAACAATCTCTGCGAAGCTGATCAGTCGATGATTCCCAATCTTATGTATGCCTGTGTGGAAGAATGAAAAATCCCTGTGAAAGAATGCAATTTAAATAAAAATTTGTGAAGAAGACAGAGCCGCAGTTGTAGAGCAAGGACAATGATAAACATGAAGAGAAAAAATTCTGAAGGGCCTCGCAGAGAGCGTAGAGGCTCGAACACACAACTGCCGAGAGGTGACGAACAGATCTGAAGACGCAACCAATTTTGAATACATAGCCGATCTGAAGATGCAGCCAATCGATCTGAAGAGGTTCGAACACGCGAATAGATTTGAAGATGTAGCCATAGTTGTGGAGCAAGGACAATGATAAAGATGAAGAGAAACAAATTCCGAAGGGCCTCGCAGAGAGCGTAGAGGCTCGAACATACAACCGCCGAGAGGTGACGAAAAGATCTAAAGACGCAGCCAGCCGATCTGAAGAGGCTCGAACACGTGAACAAATCTAAAGACATAGCCACAATTAGGTGCGGTGTCCTAGACACAATTGCAGTTAGGTGTGAAATGTTTACATGGTGTTAGGTGCAACAATAACTTTATATCATATTCAAAAATTAAATACTTTAAAAATATTATATTTAAAAGAAAATTTGAGTGTGAGAAAATGTAT
>APFE031413088.1:35841-72835 GCA_000404065.3 Pinus taeda | reverse complement strand
ATACTATATTCTATCTTATATTCTGGTCTTTTTCGGTTATATATTTTCGACAATTATTTTTGAAATTCAATAAAATATGTAACGTAAACATTATAAATGCCCAAAAATATTTCCAATACATTAAAAAATGAAATTTAAATAATAAAACACTACACAATGTGTTCATGTATATATATATCTTTTACACAATTTTGTTTGAAATTCAATAAACCTCTGTAATTTCAAGTTTAAACTATGTAGCATACTCTAAATGCCCAAAACCAAATTCCAATACATTAAACAAAAAAATGCAATCTAAATAATAAAACACTACAAAATATATTAATGAACTTTTATGGTTACAATAAGAACGAAAGGGTTGTGTTACTAACATATATTCCTATATAATCTTATAATGAATAATATTTGATTGCATTGAAAAATAGGGCTGCCATATAAATTAAAAGGATGATGTATAGGATAGACATAAAATTATGTATCAATAATTATACATTTGGCATTATTTAATTGAAACAAATTTAAATTTATTAAATAATCTGGTTATTTATTATTATTGTTTTTTAATAGTATTGTTATGTTAGTTAAACATATATATTTTTACGAAAGGATGTAACAATTTTTTTTAATTATGGAGATTCACCCTACTTTACTATGGACATTCTTAACTATAAATACAATTTATTACAATACCGCAACTTAGTACTAACACAAGACCAAAAATCCATAGCTCATATTTATATGGCACACATTCATATGATTTTTTTTAATTAATCAATTTAAATAAAATTTAAGAAAGAGTATAAGTACTCTTGAGATGAATCTCAATCTTAGATATGTGAATGCCAAAAACATTTTGGAATTTATCTTCAATGTAGTTATACCCTTTTTGATTTTTTAATCAAATTGATTAATTAGAAAAATAAAGGTCTTATGAACAAATTCCATATGAAGTGATTTATGGTTTATTGGGAGTGCAATATTGATAAGCACAGTGTTGGCCCATGTATTGTAAACAAAAGCCTATTTACAAATTTAGAATATCCATGGTAAAGTTAAGGGGAAATCCATGATTAAGAATTTCCTGTTCCATGTTTTTTTAGATGTAAGTATGTTTGTCTTTTATATTAATTATTTTATTATAATAATAATGTGTAGTCTAAATAAGCCACAATTGTTTTGGCTACAACCTCCTTCTTTTAGTGAAATTGTGGCCTTAGTAGACAATACCTAACAACAATAATAATAATATTATAGTAGTTATAATTTAGTTATTTTTTAGGATTTTTTTTAGCAACATGACATGTATCATGTAATATGCGTTTTGATGTTTATTATAGATTAATGTTCATCCACTTTTTTCAACCATTTAATTTATATGAATACCCTAGTTATAAAAGAATTTAATATATGAGTTACACATCTATACATTTAAAAATATACATGTAACAAGATTCTTAACTATGAACAATCACCCCCACTATACAGTAGAGAATTTGCTTATACTATAAATAGGATTTGTTACAATATCATGGACTAAAAATACCATAATTCGTGTTCATATGACATTTTTTTAATTAATGAATTTACTTTAAAAAGTAAAAATGAAATAACTACTTTTAAGATCAAATATCAACCTTTGATTTATGTCTATTTTTTAGAATATTCTAAAATATTCAACCGAGAAAAAATCCCTAATAACCACTTAATAATATTAATAACTAAATTAAATTTTAAAACCCTAATTCAAATAAAATATCTATCAACATAATAAAAAAATTATGATAATATTTTTTTTTAATTAATCTAGAATACAAAATTAATATTAACAATTAAACACATTAAATATTCAAATAAAATTTTTTGAAAAAAATAAAAACAAAAATAAACATTCAAAATTATTCTCATGAATTATTTTATTTATTTATTTATTTAAGTAAAAACAAACCAATGTAAATAAAATGATCAAAATGATTCCCACTACTTTTTCCATATCATAAGCCAGGAAAATAAATTACTATTTATTCATATATGTAAAAAATAAAAAATGTAGATAAAATGATTCAAAATGATTCCCACTACTTTTTCCCTATCATAAGCCATGAAAATAAAGTACTACCAAAAATTCAGTAAAGATGTGGATAAGATGTTTTTTAATACGAGGAAAAAATAAGCCAATGTCATAACAAAACAATGATGGGTATATTATTTAGGAGTCGTCTATGGATGTTGAGGAATTGTCTGGATAACCAAAATTGGCTCGAATGAGGGTAAAAAAATGTCAAAAAAATTGTGGAAGCAGTATTTGAATCATGTTTTTGATGGTAGAAGTAGATTCATCTCCTTCAAAAACTTTTAAAACACTTAAGATTATGAGATTTAACAAGGCTTACTTAGATTCAAAGAAATCCCTACCAAATTTTTTCAAAATATAACCAGAATTTCCATAATTTTCCAGACAAAAAAACATAATCATTAAACCACTGCTATCACTTATTATGTTAAATAAAAAAAAATGGCTCTGCTCCACATGATAACTAAAAGCAAGTAATCCATATTAATAGTCATAATGAAGGTGATAAAAATACCTACTTAATCTAATTAACCGTAGTTATCTTCATTGGTGTAAAAATACACTAACGATATAGATGCAGCGACGATTTTAAAATAATTATTTTTTTTATTATATATTATTTTATTTTATAAATTAAAATGAATTAAATCTAACTAATATTTTTAAAATGATCAGAATTGAAGATGACTAAAATTCTAAATCATGGGATCAAATAATAATAAAAAGATTAACTCCATCCATCATTTATACAAACAAGTAACCACAAGTAGAACGTGAAATCCGCAATCAATTATTGCCTGCCGTTTCCCATGATGATGGCAACGATGGATCTTTCCTTTTGCGACGATGCGTGAAATTTGAAAACCACTAACGACAAGGACGGCATGGAAGCCGTACCCGATATTTTCTTCCTTCTAACTGTTCCCACTGTATCACCATTACTTTTACACCCCAACCAAATGCATTCCTGTGTGGAAGACAATAATTTATTTTACAAGTGGATATCAATCAAACATAAAACATCCTTTCAAAGAATATCAATCAAATACATCTTTACATTTTTTGACCACTAAATATCAATCACTATGGGCATATTATGAAATAGGTAAACTTATTGATTAGCTTATTATCTTTGTGTGTCTTATATACGGAATAAGAATAAAATCTAATTTAATAGATATGATTTAAAATGAAAAACTTAGTCTAATTATATAGTATTTTTGTTTTATAATTTATTATTTATTTTAATAAATTGCGATAGTAATTTAATATATAAATTAAGATGAATAACATTCAAACCACTTATTATTTTATAATATAAGTTTAATTAAAAATTTTTTAAAAATCATAAAAATAAAATAAAATCAAAATTTTTATAAATTAATATTATTATTAATTTATCAAGCTTAAAATTTATATCCTATTATAAAACTAAAGATTATATCAATTAAACATATATATTAAAAAAATATAGAACATGAATAACATAGCAAAATAACAATAAGCAATAAGATTCAATATCATAAATAAAACTCTAATGGAAATTGAATTTGATATAACATTTTCTTCAATTAGAATGAAAATAAGTAATATTTAGCTAATTTTATGATAAATCTCAAACTTCTATCCCTAATTACTTGATTTTAAATTATTGTGGAGAGAAAATCTGAAATCTACACTTAGAGGGTCTATTTCTTCTTAGATTTCTAGATTTGTTAATTATTGTTTAATTTCATATGCATGCAAATTATAATATACAAAAAATAGAGAACAATGAAATAAAACTCACAACCACAATTGACACAAGATATAACCTGGGAAACCCTTTTGGGAAAAAACACAGCTAGAAGTTGAGGTCACTTTGATGTATTTCTCTGAATGGTAAAATGAATTCAACTACAAAGAAGAAAGGTTGTGCCAGTTGTATGTTATGCATAAGCCCCCTTTGTTTTCTTTTGTTGACCCAAAAAGTTTTCTAATCCTATGCGGAAAAGAAAAATCCATTGAAAAAGTTCTACTTACGTTCATCCACACTCTTTCCTTTATATACAACACTTAGTCGATTTGCCAATGTACGTAGAAACTACATGCACATCTCTTTGTACCTTGTTTCTCTCTATTGTGCCCCTCCGCACACCTTGATTCAGGTGGATACTAGTGGCCACTCACCTATTCCACCTAGACCTCTAGTTGATTTGATCAGTCTCCTTGGTTATAACAACATTTACTATTTTTAGCAGTTTTACGGGTCCTAAACTTTTGGACCTCTTTTGACCCCCTAAACGGCGATTTTTTTAGGTCTTCAATAGGCTCATAGCCTTAGGTATGGTTTTGTCATTAATCCTATAGTACCTAGAGATATTTTCCAATAAGGTATCGTACACGCCAAATGAAGACAATATGACCAAGTTACGACCCCATAAATTGGGCAGCCCAACTAACCCAATGGGGTCCACAAACTTTTTGTGTTCCATATCATGGGGTTACGGTTTTGGCTTTTAAGGGTTTCCCTTTGTTGTTCAATAGTAAAAAGGCCCTTGAGCCTCATTATAACATAGTTTAGAGACATGTAGTTGTCACATCTCTTCTTAAAGATAAAGTTATCATCGCCCGAGCTAGTTTATTTTCATTCTGTATGTAAGCATATTTTAGTTTTTTGATATTAATGAAATGAAGTTTTATTTCTGTTGCATCTCTATGTTTATGATTAACTTTGTATAATGTTGCATTTTAGTATAAGTCCAGATTAGTGGTATCAGAGTGGTTTTCTCTTCCTCTGTTTGTCTTTTCATGTCCCCAACGAGACTAGGGTATAATGAGTTAGGGCTCAAACTGGTTGAACTTTTGCACAACCAACCTCGCAAACCGTGACAACCTCCCATGGTGGAAGAAAAGAAAGATGAGGGAGCAGGATATAATTTGATGAGTAGGCTTAGACAAGAATCAACAAAAGGAATTTATTTACAATTATAGTTCATTAACCAAGAGATTTTGTTTAGCTTCAAATGGGATAATGTTGGTTGATGAAACAAAATTCAAGTAATGACTCTTTTGGTCTCATGTGAAAACTCTGAGTGGGTTTAATGGTTAAGACTCGAGAGTATGTGTTTCCTACTAATAGGTCATAGGTTCAAATCTAGATAGGGGTAAAGTATGTACACTAGAGGTCTCATACACCAATTTGGCTATATTTTGACTAGGGCTAATGGTTAAGAACCTGTGAGAATGAGGAAATAGGTTCAAATCCATAAGGAATAGAGTTTATTCATCTCAACTTAAAAATAGATTATTATTATTATTCTCTAATTCACTAAACATTCAAAAATTCTCGGTAAATATTCTCTGCGAAAATTGCATGTTTTTCTTAAAATTCCCTAGATACCTCCACCCCTCTACATATGATCACACCCCTATAAATGTAAACTTTTTTTGGCCATCAATTTGTAGCAAAGAAGGGAATTAGATTGAATACACAAAATCCATTTCCTTATGTGTTACTCTTATGTTGTCTCTAAATACTCTAGCATTTATGTGATCCTGTAGTAGAGACTCACTCTGTGTGATGATTATTCTAGTTATTTGTCTCTAAATACCATAACGTTCATGTGGTCTTGTAATAGAAACGTCACTGGTGTGATGACATCCATATGCGAGGCCATATAAAAAATGAATGGGTGATTTGTTTGTTTGTGCCTAACAATGAAGAAATCAGTGTCAAACAATTGAAGATCCAAAGAAAGAGAAATTAGTGAAATCATATTAAGAATGTGTCAAGATTTGAAGATCAGTGCAACGATATTGAGAATGTGTTGAGATGCCTTGAGGGATAGTTCAATTGGTCGAATCCCCATAGTTAAAGTATCCTTACTACTGAGAGGTCATGGGCTCAATCCTTTTGGCACTTTTGAAGCCATGGGTTCAATTCTTTTGGCACTTTTGAGGTCATCAGGATTAGTAATTTTCTTTTCATAGATATACATGGTACAACTATTCTATGTATATAGAATGTGTTGGTCGATGGTTGTCCACCAAAAAAGAAATTCAGTAATCTATAAAAATTTCCATATGGATGTGAAAAAGGCTCGTAAATTGTTAAATATATAGGTATTCTTACATTTATAGAATACATGAATGAAAATCAGTGTGAAAAGGGAATTCAGGAGTCAAAAGTTGTTTTATGGAGTGGGGCCAAGAGATGAAGAAAGCATTGGGAAATTTTCGATATAGAAGGTCAAGGCTATCTAAAATTCTTGAGAAGACCATGTGAAATAATTGCCACAATACATAGGAAGGGAAATCAGGTTGGAGACATGAAGAAATTATGGATATGTTCTTGGTTGTGTGGTATGAATTCAATAAAAGGAGACAATGAAAAAAGATATGTGTTGGTTGGTGGTGTTGGAAAAACATTAGTGTTAGAAAATTTTGTGTCTTCTAAAGTTTTTCATGATGTTGAATTTATTTTTATTATAAAAATATAATTATTTGAATTTTTTTAATCGGATTCTAATCACACTTTTAACAATCGAGACAATTCCTTGGTCGGAAAATGTCTTGTGAGGTTAAGTATCTTCATCCGCCTAATCCACATGGTTTTGTGCTAAACAATGGATAGCAAATCGACCTCAAATCATGTAACAATGCATCTTCCCATCGTTGGAATTATGTTATTTGACCATGAAAGCAAAACATCACAATGATTTCTTAACCATTATGTGTCTAGTCAATCTAGACACAATGATCGGTCCCTTGGGAGATAGAGACTTATGACGCCGGAGAGCTCGGCCAAGAAAGACCGCACCAAGAATTTTGGGCACTCGTTGGATCGACAACCTCAAAAATGTCTCCGAAATTCTCGCACTCCCACCTGTGGATGTGTTTTCACCATTCAACAATCTGTGCTAATTTAATAGTTTCCCATCATCTAAATTTTAAATCAAGGGGAATTAAAAGTCAATTGACTTCACTCTATCTGAGGTTGTTAGGAGAATTTAATGACAACTCTGTCACCTAGATTCAAGTTTCAACCACCATATCTTGAATATGTTGATTTATTTATTTTTTATTCTTTCTTAATGTACAAAGAGTACACTGAAATTTTAATTTTAGTTTTTCAAAATTCACTAGTATCAATTTTAAAAATTATAATCTTTTGAATTTTTGAAAGAATAAATTTGATTTTGTATTTATTTTATTATGGTGAATTAGTTATTTATCGGAATAATTTAGAGCAGACCCAAAATTTGTTGAGAATCCATTAAAGGTACTTGAGCTTTATTATAAAAAGTTAAATCTTTAAAGAATTTCAAAGTAAAAGTAAAAGAGATAACATCTCATTGTGTCACCATTCAATTGTCTTATAATTATATTTTTAAATGATCTAAATATTTAAAAAAAATACATCAAATTTTATAATATTTTTTTTTAATAATATCAAATATGATAATAAAATTCAAAAAAAATACTTTAATATTTTTAAGAAATATATCAAGTTATATATATACATGATAATTCATAAAAACCATGATATAAATTTTAAGATAAAATATAATAAAAGTAAATCTATATAGAAAAAGTTCTCTAGTAGGAATCATATATATATAGAAAATATATCATGTATTCTTAGAATATATTAATTACGGGAGTAACACTTAAAATCATTCTATAAAAAACATAAGATAAAAAAAATAATAATAAAATTAAATAAATTTATGTATATCCATCAAATTAGCCATTGGACTTGCAATTGAACTTCGCGAAATTACCCTTGGTTACATTACCACATGAAGTCCATTAAAACTTTACTTTTTGTGATTCATAATATTGAATTCTATACAATGATTAATGGTGGCTAAATCATGGTTTTCATTTAAGATAGTTTGTTGCTAGCTTTTTTTAAACAATTTGATTCAGTGTGGTTTTTAAAGTAGATTGTATGAAATATTGGGTTGTTAATTGTTTGTTACGAGTCATTTCTTAATTAAATATAAAAAATTTTCATATTGTTAATTTTTTTTTTTTTTTTAATTTTTAAATTTAGTAATGAACATTCAATCAAAACTATTATACTTTGCCAATTTTTAGTTTCAAATTCCATTCCTATGTGCTCGTAGGTATGGAATTGGATGAGAGAATCATTAGTTTTGAGATGATTTGATTCGGTTATTGAATATGGTTAAAAATTGGTTAAAAGTCATTAATATATTTGTTTAAAAAAATTATTAATAAATATGTTAAAACCGTTAATTTTGATTAGTTGTTTTAGTGTCAAATTCTATTATAAGGTGGTTGAAACTTAATTCAAGTTGAAAAATAGATAGGACGAAATTTGGGCGGATTGCAATGGCTAATATTTGTGTACGCTTTCAGATAGTTGCATACATTGTCGAGCTTTGGCTCATTTCTGTGGATTATGATGGTTCAATAAAACTTGGCAATTTACAATGGTGAGATCTTTGTAGCTTAAATTTTCTCTAAAATTGCCATCGAGCTTTGGATCTTACTTGTGGTTTATTACGACACAGTAAGTTGTGATCTCTATCTACAACAGGATTTTATAGAATTGGTGGTGTGACGTCAAATCTACAAACAACCACAGGTAAAGGCCTACGAATTAGGCCAAGGTTTTATGCTTAGTGTTATGCACTTAGTTTTCTTATCAAAGCTCGGGTATTGATTCGCTCTTGTTTGTGGATAGTTGATGGATCAGATAGAAGGAGTTTGAAACAGATATGCCCTAGATCTATGTTGTGGGCCTTAATTTGTTTAGATCAGAGGCATCATCTGCTGGGTGTGTGTTATATTCTTTCCATGACTAGCTACACGCATTGTACATTGCACTGGGCATAGTGGGGATGATACAGGGGGATGGCTGCGCCTTAGATTTTTTTTTATGTGGACCCAGGGATGGTAGGCGAACCTGCCCATGGTTTTGTGCATGGGTTTTTCACATGGTTTTGGGCATGATGGTTTTATAGCCATGGCATTTTGTAGATCCAGTCAAGGGAACTATGGTTATGTTCTAATCCAGGGTTATGAATTGGGGTTTATGAATTTTTCGGTATGTATATATATGTATTGTAACATTGAAAGGAATATAATGAAAAATCAATCTGGTAGTCCCGATTTTTGGATTCAGGGGAAATCTCCGTGTATATTTGTTTTTTGTTCTCGCCATTGTTTATTTTTTTGTTTGAAGAATTCGTTTGCAGGTAATTTTTGTGCAAGGTTAAAATCTACACTTTCTATCAGAGTTGTTTTGGCTTCATGGAGTCAAGGCCCTGTTACAGTGGGAGAGTTGTAGGATCGATTCTTCTGGTGATATAAAATGGTGAACAATGGAAAGATAGAGATCAAGAAATTCAATGGAAAAATTTTTGAGTTATGGAAGATCAAGATTAAGGATCTGTTGGTTGATAAAGATCAGTGGGTCATGGTAGATCTGGGTACTAAACATCCTACAATGTGAGCAGAAGCTTGGGCAAAGTTAGATCAACACAATACGGTTATGTGAGATCTGGGTACTAAACCAACTATAATGCGAGCAGAAGATTAGGCAAAGTTAGATTGACACAATACAATTATGTGTCTCAGATTCAATATTTTTGAATGTATTAGGGGAAGCTATGACGAAGGCTTTGTGGGAAAAGTTATGGACTTTGTACCAATCTAAGTCTCTGGTGAACAAATTGTTCCTATGGAAAAAGTTGTATAAACTGAGGATGGAGGATGGAGAGTCGGTAACAGAGCATCTGAATGTCTTTAATACTGTGTTAAGTCAGTTTTTATCTGTTGATATAAATATTTCAGACAAATATAAGTGCATTAGTTTGTTTTGTTCAGTACCAAATTCGTGGGATACTCTGGTTGTTGCTACAGGTAACAATACAACTACATTTATGTTTGATGAAATAATCTCATTCTTGTCGTCGAAGGAGATGAGACGAAAAAATATGGAGAACCAGAATGGGGATGCCTTGTCTATATGAGGATGATCCTAGAAAAGAAACAAAAAAAAGTCCTCGAGTGGGAGATCTAAATCTAGAGGGAGATATAAATCTCCAGGAAAACCTATAAGGTGTGCTGGAAATGCAGAAAGGAAGGGAACTACAAAAACTATTGTATATATAAAGCTCCTAAGAAAGGAAAGTTATTTAATGATGCTCCTTCTACAGAGATGAAAACCCCCTCATATGAAGGTGGAGATGTGTACATGTTTCGTCTTCAATTACACATGTAGATCATGAGGCATGGTTGATTAACTTAGGTGCATCCTTTAACTTCACTCCCCATTGAGAGTGGTTCTACGAGTATGAGAAATATGATGGTGGTGATGTATTTTTAGGGGATGAAAGGAAGGAGAAAATTGTGGGATGTGGAAAAGTCAAGCTCAATTTGAAAGGTGGAAGTATTAGAACACTTCCTAGTGTTTTGCATATTCCTGCATTGGCTAGAAATCCGATTTATTTAATAAATATGGACGATGTAGGTTTAAAAATAATGTTTGAGAATGATACCTACAAGATGGTTCGAGGAGCACTAGTACTGATGCAGTTATTTTGGATTGGAATTCTATACACGCTTCTTGGTAGTATTGTTATTGATGGTTGCAACAACTCTATGATCCTTGAAAGTGGAGTAGAAAATCTATTGGTCTCTGGAGAAAAGACCATGTTATGGAATCAAACGCTTAAACATAATGGAGAGAAGGGAATTTGAATACTTCATGGTAATGGTATGATAGCAGGTATATCTAACTTCTCTTTGGATTTTGATTTAGGTGAACATTGTGTATATGGGAAGCATAATTCGCTGAGTTTTCCCTCGGGTGCTAAGAGGGAGAAAAAGACATTAGAACTTGTGCACAGTGATGTGTATGGATATGTGTCGGTTCCATCATTGTTTATGTGTACCATGTCTTGTTTATAGATGACTTCTTGAGGAATACATGGTTATATTTCCTTAGGAAGAAATTTGAAGTCTTTGATAGGTTTACATAATTTAAGGCTCTAATGGAAAATAAGGTAGAGAAGAAGATTAAGGTGTTGAGGATAGATAATGGTGGATATTTTTACAAGAAGGAATTTGAAGAGTTATGTAAAAAGTGTGGTATAACATGATAGAAGATTACTCGATACACACCTCAACAAAATTTTGTTGCAAAAAGAATGAACATGGTTTTGATGGGAAAGGTAAGAAGCATGCTCAGTGGTGTTGGATTAGGGCAAGAATTTTGGGAAGAGGAAGTGGATACTACATGTTACCTATTTAACAAATCGCCTTCATCAGTGTTGGAGGATAAGACTCCACATGAGGTATGGATTGGTAAGAAACCCTCTCTTTCACATGTGAAGGTATTTGGTTGTGATGCGTATGTACATGCTCCAAGGGAGAAAATAACCAAATTGGATAGTAAATATGAAAGGTGCATCTTTATTGGGTATAAGGATGGTTTAAAAGGTTATAAGCTTTGAAACCAAGAAACAAGGAAAGTTGTGTACAACCAAGATGTGGTGTTTAGAGAGGTGAAATATGTTATTAAACATGAAGTCCTGCCAAAGGAACCTAAAAAGATAGAGTTTTAACTAAAGGAGGAAGAATTAGAGTCTACAGTAGAACAAGAATAAGAAGAGAAAGAGCCACAAACTCCAGTTTTGAGAAGATCAGTTCAAGAGAGAAGGAAGCTAGAGAGGTATAGTCCATATGCTTTTTGTTTAAAATTTTCTTTATCTATTACTGATGATGATCCCAGAACTATCAGGGAGGTAGTGGATTTAGAGGATATAAAACTTTGGAAATAGGCCATGGTTGATGAAATGACATTTATGGAAAAAGAGAGGCATGGGATCTAGTGGAGTTGTCAGCTGGAATGAAACCCGTTGGAAGCAAATGGGTCTTTAAGAAGAAGATGAATGCAGAAGGCAAGATGGAGAAATACAAATCTTGGTTGGTAGAAAAAGGTTATTCCTAGGTGTCGCAAATTGATTTTGGTGATATATTTTCCCCTGTTACCAAGTTAGCTTCTGTTAGATTACTTTTATCTGTTTCTATTACATTTGATTTTGAGGTAGAATATATGGATGCGAAGATGACATTTCTTCACAGGAATATGGAAGAAGATATTTATATGAAGCAACTTGAAGGCTTTACGGAGAAGGGTAAGAAAGAGTGTGTATGCAGGTTAAAATAGTCTTTGTATGGGTCAAAAAATTCACCAAGGATGTGGTATTAGAAATTTGATACATATATATGGGGACTTGGCTTCATAAGGAGCACAATGGATCACTCTGTGTATTTTAAAAAAATAAATTGGTGACCATGTTATTTATTTGGTCTTGTATGTGGATGATATGTTGCTCATTGGAATAGCAAAGGAATCATCGAGGATTTGAATACCCAATTGTCCTCCAAATTCAATATGAAGGATCTTAGTGCTGCAAACTACATTTTGGGCATGGAAATTAAACAATATCGGGAAAAGAGGAAAGTCTAGTTAAAATAGAGGATGTATGTCGAGACAATATTACAAATGTTTAATACGTAGGATAACAAAGCGGTGAAGGTTCATATTCATGTAGGTGTAAAGTTATTTGTTGAATAGTGTCCCAAGACACAAGAAGAGGAAGAGGACATGTATCATGTTCCATATGCCAGTGTAATTGGTAGCTTGATGTATGTAATGGTTTGTACCAGACTAGACATTGCTCATGTAGTGGGAGTATTGAGAAAGCTTTTTTCAAAACCAAGGAAGGACCATTGGACATCAGTGAAGCGGGTTTTCAAGTATTTGTGTGACACTTGTGATTATGGTTTGTGTTACCAAGGAATACCATGACTGGAAATATTTTTGGACATTCATGGCTTTGTTGATGCATAGTGTGTTGGATATCTAGATCAGTGAAGATCTACAAGTGGGTATGTGTTTAACCTATTTGGAGGAGCAGTCAGTTGGATGAGAAAGAGACATTTTGTAGTGGCATTTTCAACTATAGAGGTAGAGTACATGGTAGCCACTCATGCAAGCAAAGAAGAAGTTTGGTTGTAGAGGATTTTTTCAAGTATGGGGTTGGTACAACGAGATATAAGGATAGACTATGATAGCCAAAGTGCAATTTTCCTAGCAACAAACCTTGCTTATCATTCAAAGACAAAGAACACTGATGTTTATTATCAATTTGTGAGGGATATGGTTGAGGACAAAAAGGTGTTGCTGGTAAAGGTGGACACTTTGAATAATATTGTAGATGCATTGAAGAAGTTTGTAAGGACTGAGAAGTTTTCTTGGTCTAGAGAAACAATGGGCATCATAGGCTTGTACCAATGATGAAGCTCTCCTATGACCCCCTGTGTGGAAAGAAAACAATAAGTGGGAGAATGTTGGGTGTGTGTTATAATCTTTCCATGACTATCTCCACATGTTTTACGTTGTGTTGAGCACAGTAAGGGTTCACAAATGGAGTGGAAACCCCTCCTATTAGCGGTTTTGTAGGGGGTGGTAGCGCCCTTGCACAACTCTGAGGTAGCACCCTTGGAAAAATAAAAATTATATGGACCCAATAACAGTTGGGTGGACCCAAGGATGGGGTTGGACCCAAAGATGGTGGGTAGACCTACCCATGGTTTTGTGCATGGGTTTTGCACATGGTTTTTGGCATGATGGTTTTCTTCCAATGATATTTTGTAGATCTTCTCAAGGGAACTACGATTAAGTTCTAATCCAGGGTTATGGATTAGGGTTTATGAATGCTTCGAAATGTATATATAGGTATTGTAACATTGAAAGGAATATATTGAAAAATCAATCTGGTAGTCTCGATTTTGGGATCTAGGGGAAAATATTTGTGTAGATTTTTTTATATTCTTGCCATTATTTATTTTTCTGTTTGAATAATTTGTTTGCAGGTAATTTATAAATAGGGTTAAAACCTACATGATCATGTGGTTTCAGATCCAAATTATGATGAATATTTAAAAAAAAATGAAGACCATAAATGGAAAATAAATCCTTATAGGGGCTCGGTTAGTGGATCTAGTGTCAGATTTGAAAAAGAATGTGCATAAAAAAATGGGTATACTGACCAATATACAAAACCTAAAGTTTTAGGGTAAATTATTGAAAGATGTCATGAAATTGAAAGAGTACGACATTGAACATAATTCTACAATCATTAATAATTTGAGGCTATGGGGTTGAGCCCCAAGAATGATCATTTCACCTGGATCAACTTCCACTCTTAAGGGTCTTAGTTCTTTTAAGGATGCAGTGAGAGGGAAAGATGTCACACCATATGGACAAACCCCAAATCTGATAATCGCAGGTCCTTACCCGGTTGAGAAGGTGGAGAAAGCACCATATTTGTCAATAAAATTGCCAGAAGTGAGTGGTGTTGTAACTGTTCTCCAAGCCAGATCTCTTATATGTTGATTTAATGGCTTGTGGCCTAAGTATGAAGATCTACATCAATGGATATACCTCAACTAGACTATCAATTGTGATATTTATCTATGTTTGAAGGGATTTTTTGTGGTTCAATTCAACAATAAAAAAGATGTGGAATATGTCATAAATGAAGGACCATGGTTTTAGGGAAGGGTGGGTCTCTTCGTAAATCCATGTTTTCTATATTTTTATGCCACAACATTGGTGGTTACGACAATGTCGGTATGGGTAAGGTTACATAATCTCCCTCTTCCTTTTGGCACCACCAAGTTTTAGAAGGCATTGGAAATTCATTGGGGATATTTCTAAAGATGGATCAAGAATAATGGACAAAGCTATATTTACCTTTTCCCACATTTGTGTAGAGATAGACCTAAGCACATGCCTACCAGGTTGAATCCATCTAACTCATTAAGACTTGAAGTGGACACAATGGTTATATTTTGAAAAAATCACTTTCAGGTGTTGAATCTGTCATGAAACAGGGCACTTGCAGAACTCATAATCTCAAGAAAAAAAGGACAAAGAAAAGATCTCAAAATCCAAAGCGATGGAAATTTATGGATTTGCCTTATTCGAATGATGAATATTAAGAAATGGATGAGATTTATTAGCAAACAAAAACAAAAAATCAACAAGGCTCCCAAGTGGGGGAGGGAGAAGAGAAGTAGAAGTATCCTACCAAAAATGTTGAGAAAGCCACCAATTTAGCAGTGATCTAGACTCCTGGAAGTCAGCATGAAGAAAACAAAAATAGCCAAGGAATAGTTGGAATAGAGTGAATACATGCTTCTATGAATTTGGATTCAGATATGGAAATGCCAGGAAAATCAAAAGGAGAATGTCTGGAAATTGTAATAGCCACTCCAAATTCTAGGGTTTGGCACAAAATTCAAAGAAAAAAAGGAGAAAAAGAGAAACCAAGTTTATCTGGGTAAATCTTATTTTTGGTAGTTAGGCTACGATGAGTGCTTCATACATATACAAATGGTGTTTTGGGACAATAAGCGAATGCACTTGTGCACACATTGATATAACTTTTTATTCCTATTAATAGAAAGTTGTGATTTTTCTTTAGAAAAAAAACTCAGTTCAAATTAAATCACATAAACTGTATGATTCCAATGCTTCAGTATATTATGCAATTTCATATTATTATAATTATTTCATGATCCTATTCCATAAAACAAAATAGAGGATTATTTAACTAGTTTGTTATTGCTCACTCTATCCATTCCCACTTCATTCCTTCTTTAGCATATCTATTGATTTAACCAAAATAATAGCACTTCAAGAAATGTACTTGTCTACAAATCAACTTTATCTTCTTTAATAAATAAAAAATAAAACTCATTCAACTTTGCCTTCATTAACTAAAATCACTAATGACTTGTATGCTTTCATTTACCTTGAAACTATGTATCTAGGTTTGAGATAAATAGGTAGAAGAAGACTTAACACTAGCATAAAGGAAAGATATGATGAATATGATAGAGGAAGGATAATATAAATCTAATTGTGTATTTAGGTGTACATTTATTTTATTATGATGAATTAGTATTTCATTAGAATAAACTCAGTAAGGCCCAAGATTTGGAGCATACTCCTTGAGCCTTATCACAAATGTCCAAAGATGCTCCCCATCGGATTTGGAACTAGGTGGAGGGGATAACATCCCATTATGCTAACCATTCAAATGTCCCACGAGATAATATTTATTTTCAAATTTACAAATATTTTAAAATATTCAAAAAATAAATAAAATTTATAAATGCTTTTTTATTAAATAATATCTATCTATAAAATATGATAATGAATTTATAAGATAATAACCATAATAAAAGAATTCTTTAGATATTTGGCGTTTTTTTCTTTCTAAATAATAACAATTTATTATTATTGTTAAATTTATAAATAATTTAATTTCCAAAATTAATTCATATCTATAATTATTTTTTATTTCAATAATATTGATTAATATATTATGATAATGATTTTTTAAGATAAAAACCATAATAAAAGATTGCTTTAAATTCCTTGATGGGGGTGTCGAGTTGTGGAAGCCACTCGTCATGTGATCGATGCCAGTTGTGCATTGTTTAAGGTAGGGTAGGGCATGACATAACCCTCCACCACACCATAATTAATATCATTTCCATCACATGTTCAAACTATTCAACTTCACATATGTGTAATCACTTGAATGTGATGGAGTTGCTCCTCCTCTAGTTTTATTTCATCCATCGTAAAAATCTCTAGTTGTCTAATGTCTCTCTGCGTAATGTGCTCCCATCCTTACTTGGATCTTCTCTTGCTCTTGTTCTAGGGTGGTGGTTCATCCTATGTGCCTCAAGCGCGCTTCTAGCAATGTTCTCTCGCTTGCTCTTTCTAATTAAGAAACTTTCCTTCTCAACTGCTCTTTGGAGGAAACACCTTCTTCAGTTATTTCTGGCTTTAGCTTCAATTTCCTTTTTCTCCCAGGTTTCTCGCCTTGGCCTCTTGGGGGTGGCTTCTGGAGTGCTTTGTGTTGGACTTCTGGTTCTTGTATTCCTAGTTCTGGGTCTGTGGGTGGTGTTGTAGCTCTCGCAGTAGTGGTTTTAGTCTCAAGGTGGCGCTGGACTTAGAGTCTTCTCACATCCTGGCTCTTCCTTTCTGGGGTCTTTGGTGTCAATTTAACCTTCGATGCTCTATAGGTTTTAACCCCATATAGAAATTACCTCCATACGAATTCTAAAACACAGAAAATAAACAATGCGAGAGCATAACACATAAAAAACATATACACAGATATTTCCCTTGGATCCCAAAACAGGGACTACCAACTTGATTTTTCATTATGTTCCTTTCAATGTTACAATACATATTTATGCATGTTGAATCATCTAATACCATGGACCAAAAACCATCATATCCAAAACCATGTGCAAAAACCATGCATAAAACCATAGGTAGGTTTTCCCAACCTAATATACGGTCCAAACAAAAATTTCCCCGAGGCACTACCCTGGACCCCGTAAAGGGGGGCTAACCGCCCCCCTCAAACCCCATGTGACCCCCTTGCTATGCAATTGGCACAATGAAGGGGGGGCTCTGGCCCCCCTCTAACCCCCAGTTAACTAGGGAGGCTTGTCATGGAAATAATATAACACAACCCAACATGCCCCCAGTTGTTGTTTTCTTTCCATAGTGGGGCATAGGAGAGCTTAGTCATTTATCTAGCCCTAAAACACCCATTATTTCTCTACACCAAGTGAACTTCTCAGAGCTCACATATTTTTTCAATGCATCTGCAGTATTCTTCAATGTGTCCACCTTTACTAGCAACACCTCTTTGTCTTCTATCATATCCCTCACAAAGTGATACTGAACATAAATGTTCTTTGTCTTTGAATGATAAGCAGGGTTCTTTGTCAAGAAAATTGAACTTTGGCTATTATAGTCTATCCTTATAGCTCCTTGTACTAACCCCATACTTGAACACAATCTCTGCAACCAAACTGCTTCCTTTCTTACATGAGTGGCTGCCATGTATTCTCCCTCTGTAGTTGATAATGCCACTACAGATTGTTTCTTACTCATCCAGCTAACTACACCTCCAAATAGGTTAAACACATACCCACTTGTAGATATTCTTTGATCCAGATCTTCAGCCCAGTCTGCATCAACAAAGCCACGGATATCCAAAACTTTGTCCAATCTTGGTATTCCTTGGTAGCACAAACCATAATCCCTAGTGCCACACAAATACCTGAAAACCTGCTTCACTATTTTCCAATGATCCTTTCCTGGTTTTGACATAAACCTGCTCAATGCTCCCACTGCATGTGTAATGTGTATTTTAGAATAGACCATTTCATACATCAGGCTATTGACTGCACTTGCATATGGAACACGGCACATGTCCTCTTCCTCTTCTTGTGTCTTAGGACACTCTTCAGCAGATAACTTCACACCTACAAGAATAGGAACCTTCACCAGTTTACTATCCTACATATTAAACCTTTTCAGTATTGTCTCGACACACTTCCTCTGATTTAACTAGAGCTTCCTCTTTGCCCAATCTCTTTTAATTTCCATGCCCAAAATATAGTTTGCAACACCAAGATATTTCATGTCGAATTTGGAGAACAATTGGGAATTCAAATCTTAGATAATTTCTTTGTCATTTCCAACTAACAACATATTATCCACATACAAGACCAGATAAATAACACGGTCACCAATTAATTTAAAATACACACAGTGATCTGCATTGCTTCTAGTGAAGCCAAATCCCCATATAGATGTATCAAATTTCTAATACCACATACTTGGTGATTGTTTTAACCCATATAAAGACTTCTTTAACTTGCATACCAGTTATTTATTACTCTTCATTGCAAAGCCTTGAGGTTGCTTCATGTAGATCTCCTCTTCCAGATCCCTATGAAGAAATGATCTCTTCACATCCATCTATTCTACCTCAAAATCAAAAGAAGCAACAACAGATAAAAGTAATCTAATAGAAGCTATCTTGGCAACAGGAGAAAAAATATCACCAATATCAATTCCCGACACCTGGAAATAACCTTTTTCTACCAACCGAGCTTTATGTTTCTCCACCTTTCCTTATGCATTTGTCTTCTTCTTGAACACCCATTTGCTGCCAGTGGGTTTCCTTCCAACCGGAAACTCCACCAGATCCCAAGCCTCATTTTTTTGCAAAGATGTCATTTCATCAACCATGTCCTCTTTCGAGAGTTTTCCATCCTCTAAATCTATTGCTTCCTTCATAGTTCTAGGATCATTATCATTAACAGATAAGGCAAAATTTGAATAGAAGGTAGATGGACTATACCTTTCTGGCTGGCTTCTTTCTCAAACTAATCTTCTCACACCCAGAGTTTGTGGCTCTTCATCTTCTGATTCCTCCTCTACTATATAGTCTGATTCTTCCTCCTTAAGCTCAAACTCTATCTTCTCAGGTTCATTTGGTTGGACTTCATGTTTAATAACATATTTCACCCCTCTGAACACCACATCTCAGTTGTACCCAACCTTCCTTGTTACTGGGTTCCAAAGCTTATAACCCTTTAAACCATCCTTATACATAATAAAGATGCACTTTTCAGATTTACTATCCGACTTGGTTCTTTTCTCCTTTGGAACATGTACATATGCATCACATCCAAATACCCTGAGATGTGAAAGAGAGGGTTTCTTACCAGTCCATACCTCTTGTGGAGTCTTATCCTCCAATGTTGATGAAGGTGATATGTTGACCAAATAACATGTTGTCTCCACCATCTCTGCCCAAAATTCTTGTCCTAACCCAACACCACTGAGCATTCTTCTTGCCCTTTCCATCAACATCTTTTTCATTCTTTTTTTAACTCCATTTTGCTTAGGTGTGTATAGAGTAGTCTTCTACCGTGCTATACCACAGTTCTTACAAAATTCTTCAAATTCCTTACTGCAAAACTCCCCACTGTTATCTATCCCCAACACCTTTATCTTCTTCTTTGTCTAGTTTTCCACCAGAGCCTTAAATTCTTTAAACTTGTCAAAGACTTCAGATTTCTTCTTAAGGAAATATATCCATGTATTCCTTGAGAAGTCAACTATAAATGATACATAGTACACAAACTTACCCAGTGATGGAACCTTCACAGGTCCAAACACATCACTGTGCACAAGTGCTAATATATGTTTTTCCCTCTTACCACCAGAGGTGAAACTCACCTGATTTTGCTTCCCATATACATAATTTTCACAAAAATCAAAATCCAGAGAGCTATTACTCATACCTTCTACCATACCTTTTCCATGAAGTATTCAAAGGCCCTTCTCTCAAATATGTTTAAGCCTTTGATGCCACAACATGGTCTTCTCTCGAGAGACCACTAGATTTTCTGATCCACTTTAAGGAACCACAAAACTATTTCACCCATTAACAACAGTGCTACCTTGCAGCCTGTACAGAGTTCCAAACCGAACTCCCCATATCAATACTAGTGCTCCCTGAACCATCTTGCAGGTATCCTTCTTGAACACTATTTTTACACCTACATCATCCAGCTTCCTTACGAAAATTAGATTTATGGCCAATGTAGGAATATGCAGAACATTCGGAAGCTTTCTAACCCTTCCAACTTGCAACTTCAAATTTACTTTTCTAAAACCATCAATTCTAGCCTTTCTTTCATCCCCCAAGAATACATCACCACCATCATATTTCTCATACTCGCAGAACCACTCTCTATGGGGAGTGAAGTGAAAGGATGCACCTGAGTTAATCAACCATGCCTCATGATCTACATGTATACTTGAAGAAGATAATTCCACATCCCCACCTTCATCAGAGGTGGTTTTCACCTTTGAAAAAGTAGCATCATCATATCCCTTTCCTTTGTAAAGAGCTATGGATTTACAGTCTCGTTTGTAGTGCCCTTCCTTTCCGCATTTCTGGAATAGCACCTTTACAGGTTTTCCTGGAGAGTTAAATTTCCCTCTAGATTTAGATCTCCAACTCAATGACTTATTTTTGTTTTTGTTCTAGTACCATCCTCGTACAGACAAGGCATCACCATTCTGACTCTCCATATTTTTCCGTCTCATCTCCTCCGTCAGAAAATATGAGACTATTTCATCAAACTACAAGGCAGTTGCATTGCTACCTATTGCAATAACTAGACTATCCCACGAATCTGGTAGAGAACATAAAAACTAATGCAGTTATCTTCATCTAAAATTTTAATATCAACAGATAATAACTGACTTACCATAGTATTAAATGCATTCATATGCTCTGTCACCGAGTCTCCATCTTTCATACTTAAGTTATACAGTTTTTTCCATAGGAACAATTTATTCACCAGAGACTTAGATTGGTACAAAGTCCCTAACCTGTCCCCCAAAGCCTTCACCGTAGCTTCCCCTGATACATTCAGCAATACTGAATCTTAGACACACAATCGTATTGTGCTTTTTTCCTTCCAATCCAACTTCTTCCATTCTTCATTGGACACTCCCATTGGTTTAGTACTTGGATCTATGGCGATCCATTGATCCTTATCCACCAACAAATCCTCCATATTAAGTTTCCATAGCTCAAAACTCTGACCATTAAATTTCTTGATCTCTATCTTTCCACTGCTTGCCATCTTCATTCACCACTAGAATCAATCTCGCAGATCTCCCATTGAACAGGGTCTACCACAGGCCCGAGCAAAACCCCTCAACAACAAAGGCATCCCCTTGAAGCCAAAACAACTCTGATACCAAATGTAGGTTTTAATCTCGTACAGAAATTACATGCATACGAATTCTAAAACACAAAAAATAAACAATGCTAGAGCATAACACATAAAACACATATACACAGAGATTTTCCCTTGGATCCCAAAACTGGGACTACTAGCTTGATTTTTTGTTATGTTCCTTTCAATGTTACAATACATATTTATACATGTCAAAGCATCCAATACCATAGACTGAAAACCATCACGTCGAAAACCATGTGCGAAAACCATGCACAAAACCGTAGATAGGTCCGCCCAACCTAATATAGGGTCCAAAAAAAATTTCCTTGGGGCACTACCCTGGACCCCGTAGAGGGGGACTAACCACCCCCCTCAAACCCCCTATGACCCCTCCGCTGCGTAGTCGGTGCAACGAAGGGGGGATCTGCCCCCTTCTAACCCCCTAGCTAACTAGGGAGGCTAGTTGTGGAAAGAATATAACACAACCCAACATGCTCTGCTACGACTCTAGTGTTAGTATCAAATTCGGGGCATTGCCTTTCAATTTGGTTTTAGGTGTCTGATATTTTATATATGGCTCTCTCCTCTCAAGTCTTTCACTTCCACTCTGGTTTGGCTTGTCTCTATTCAATTAGTGTATTCTTAGTGGTGGGAATTTGTGTTGGTTATCGTCTTTCTTAAGGTCTGTGGTAGGTCCTATTTGGTTCCAGGTGGTAGGTGATAATGTTATGGGTGACTCTTTCTTTTGAATTTGTGGATTCCCTCCAAGCACCATCATGAATCCCATCCCCCGCTCCTCGTGTGTCCTTGTCATGGTGAAGCCTGAAGTCTCTCCCGCCCTCACTAGGTCTCGGGGTGGTGCCACATTCATTTGAGGTGGGAATTATAGGTGGGGAACGGGTCCTTCGAGAGGCTTTGGTTGTCAAGGTTGTGGAATCCATGGGGGTCATAAATCTTCAATTGCTTCCACGGTGGGCAGCCATTGTCAAATGGTTTCTCAACTTGTTCATAGCACACGTGTAGGTGGACATGGGAAGGAATGTTAATGTTTTACGACATATCGGGGTCGCAACAACCAAGGACATTCGGGGACTTAAGGTTAGGCACCTTCTAGGAGGTGAGGCCTCTCCTTGACGATCCTCAAATTGGTGCAACCTCTCTTCTCGACTAGAAGACCTTGATAAAGCTCATACGGAGTAGCACGAGGCCATCATGGCCAAAATAGAGTAGCTCCAATACTTCCAATGCCATGTTCGTGAAAGGGTGGTATTGGTCTGGCGCAAGCATCATTTGCTGATGGAAAAAGTTGAAAAACTAGAAACTTGGTTTGCTTACTTTGAGCAACATGTCAACTACATGTATCAATCTCTTCCTCCCCAAAGTATTGGGCCAGACAACCCTACTTCAATTACCTCTGATGACTAACTATGTACACTGGTGTGTTTCTTGTTCTTTTAGTTTTTTGGAATGCTAGACCTCTCAAGCTTTGAACCTCTCAGTTGACGATTTTTCTTTTTGTATGTTGTATGGTTATCACATTGGTTAACAAACCTGGTTGGGTGAGACTATATGCATTTTGACATCATTCTATAAGCCTTTTGATTCATAAAAACTCTTCGACTTGCAAAAAATGATTGCCTTAAATATCTCAAAAAATATATCAAATTTAGAAATGTTAATTTTTGTCTTAGTATCAATTTATAGAACATGATAATAACTTTGTAAGATAAGAATGATGATAGTAAATATGAATAAAAAAGTTTGAAGAAAATAAAAATAAAAATAAAACTCAGAAAAAATTAAATAGCATAATAATCAAAATTAAATAATTAAATAATAATAAAAATTTGATTTTCCAAAAAAAGAAAAACAAAAGTTTATGGTAATAGACTATTAAAATTTAGCCCTTGGTACACTCGCAATGAATTCCACTTAAACCTTTATTATTTCATAAATATCCAATTCTATAAAATGATAATTGTGGGAAATTTGGTTTTCATTTAATTAGTTGTATTGCTAGTTTGGTTAAACAACTTTATTCATGGTTATCATAAGTCATTGCGAGAATCAAATTGGATGGTTAAATTGTCAGCCAGGAGTTATTTCTTCATTAAATATGGTTAAAAAGTCTTTATGATTGTCAACATCTTTTCTAAGTTGTGAAAGACAAATGTTAAGTGTGTCAAAATTTAAAATTCCACCCCTGGCGGGTGGTAGTGATGGAATTGAATGGGAAAATCATTAGTTACCAGATGATTTCATCATTGAATATGCTTAGAATTGTTGAGTCATTAACATTATTCTTTAAAAAAATTGGCAACATATTTAACGAATATGTCAAAACCATCAAATTTAATTGGTTGTCTTGTTTTGAAATTCCATAATTGGTTGTTTTCTTTTGAAATTCCATCCTAGGGTGGTTGAAACTCAATTTTAGCTAAATTACATAAGGTCTATGATTTCAAGGCCTCATTATATTATTGTTGGGTCTCCAAAATGTCATCCACTTTCACCTTCATTTCCATCATTTTACCGTCATTTTGTAATTTTGTAACTCCATAACTCTACATTTAGTAACCATTTTCATAATCATATGGGTTTATTATTATTATTTTCCAAGTCATTAATTTTAAGTATTTTAAGTGAATTTGTGATTATATATTAGGAAATTAACATTTTTTCACATATATCTAAAAATCTTATGAGTTTTGTGATATTGTAGGCCTACTTGGAGATTCTACAAGAGCGCTACTTGGCCACCCAACCAAAAATTCGAATTTGAAATTCCAACTCATGAAGATTTGTGGGATAATTGTAGAAGACGTGGATCATTAACTATGCACATCCAAAGGAGAAGAATCATGGAGGAGAGGGTTTTTGAGAGGATTTGTATCTTACACTTTTAGGAGATTGGTTGTAACCACAAGAGATAAATGTGGATTTATGAGAGATCTAAGGATATATATTTATTGTATAGTTATCCTCAATTTTTGTATAAATAGGAGTGCACCCTTCATACAAAGGGGGGTTAAATAATTAGTCATTAGTAGGTAGTTGCTAGTTGTTAGTTGAAGGTTCCAAGTTCTATCCAAGATGTGATTTGTAAAGTGAGGATAGATAATTTTTGTAATATCTTGTAACTCATTTTATGAAATGCATACTTACATTTTGATCTCCAAGATGTGATAGTTTGTTTAGTGTGCTTGATGAGGAATGGAGGGCCCCTAGCAACCAAAGTTTGCACACCTTTGTACATATTGGTAACATAGTGTAGTTATTTTATTTCATTTCATTTCAGCAGGTGTTATGTGATTTCAGTTCAGCAAGTGTGATTTCATTTATGCAAGTGTGGTGTGATTTCAATTCTGCAAGTGTGATTTCATTTATGCAAGTGTGATTTCAATTTCTTTATGTTTGGTTTGGATTAAATTTATTTAACTTGTTTGGTAATTAGTTTTAACTGCATTAGATTAATCTATTTTGATAAATAACTATCTAGTACATATAGTACAGGTATACCTCTTCAGTTCTACGAACCCCAGGTTGACAATTAATGACAAGGATTTAACTCGCAATTAAATCACCCAACATTTTGGCGTCGTTGTCGGGAGGTATACATAGGTGTTTATTTTGAAGTTTAGACAGCTCATTATAGTTGCATTCATTCTTAGATGAATGAATAAAAGCATAATAAAATCATTTAGCATGCATATTAGATTTCAATATTTTTTCAATACTTTGTACTAATCTGTGTCCACGACACAAATTATCAACCAGTTGGAGTAATTCACAAACAATTAAGAGTTTGAAGAATGCCCTTCCAAGAACTTTCTCGAATCTTAGCAATAGTTGGGATATATGCCTCTTAGAAAGAGTTTATTTTAACTACATACATAAACTTGTCTATCTCTCCACCTCCACAAGAAGATCTTCAAGTTTCATTTGATTCCTCTTGCAAATCTGTTGAAGATATTAAACAAACATGCAATACTTTTGATGGGGAGAAACCACTAAAATCTAAGATTGAGGAATGTATAATAAAGGAAGATATTCAATGTTATCTAAACCAACAAAGGAATCAGGAATTTCATGGCCTTATTGTAAGATGGTTACAATCAAGGGTCAAGTCACATCATTCTTTCATTCTTCCTTAATTTTTGATTGCATTATCAAAACAACTTTTTTTAATGCTTTGATGTGTTTTAATGCATATTTTTTTAGAACTAATCATGAATATCTTCTTATTCTTGAATTAATGAATTGTTTTATGAATTCCTTAATTATTAATGAATTATTGAATGAATGAAGTAATAATGAATGGAATAAAAATGAATGAATGAATTTATTATTTAAGTGAATAATTACTTAATTATTCAATGAATTTATTAATAATAAATAAAATAGAAATGAATTAATTAATTATTAATTATTGTTATTTATTAATTAATTAATAATACTATTAAATAAAACAAATATTATTATTTAATAATAATATTTAATAACAATATTTAAATAATAATTTTATGCTATTAATAGTAGTTAATATTAATTAGTATAACTATAATTAATAATAATAATCATATTATTTATAATTATATGCTTTTGGTGTATATCAATCACATTTATTAATATGATTGTGCTAGTATGTACATAGTGTGTGACATTTAGGGGACAAAAAATGTAACGATGTATTTAATTGATATTCTTTGAAAAATGTTCTATGTTTAATTGATATCCACTTGTAAAATAAATTATTGTATTCCACACAGGAATGCATTTGGTTTTGGTGTAAAAGAAACGGTCATAAACTAGTGACAATTGAAGGAAGACTTAAATGAATTACACATTTCCTTAATGGTAAAGAATAGGTTCAAATCCAAAGGAGCCTAAAGTATGCATGCCTCTATAATTTTTAACAATCAATATCTTGGAGGTAGGTCCTTTCTCCCGCAAACATGGGTTCCATACACCAATTTGATGTCTAGGTTAATCATTTCCTTAAAGTTAGATTATTATTATTATCAGAAAATAAATAATCTTTTTTCTTTTTAATTAATTTTTCTCTTTAGGCATTAGAATATTTATTATGGTTAACCTTAAATAAATATTAGTCTATTTTGACTTTATTTATATATTACATTATAAAAAATTAAAGTTAGATTATTATTATTATCAGAAAATAAATAATCTTTTTTCTTTTTAATTAATTTTTCTCTTTAGTCATTAGAATATTTTATTATGGTTAACATTAAATAAATATTAGTTTATTTTGACTTTATTTATATATTACATTATAAAAAATTAATATTAAAAAAGATTAATTAACAGACATATTCAAAAAATAATTATATTAACTATGTATTAAATATTTTGAAGGTACATAAATTATGCATTTTATCACACTCATTTTTTTGGAAATATAATATTTTTTAAGTATTTAACTTTGAATATGATATAAAATTAATGTTGCACTGAACATCATGTAAAACAATTCACTTGGTCAAAATAAAATAAATAAAAAAAAATAACTTTCACTAAAATAATAAAAAATAAAACTAATAAACATAAAATTTCTAAGTTATTATTATTATTTTTTGTTTTTTTGGTAGTTAATGAAAATTTGACTTGGTTAAGGAAAACTTTTGTTGGTTTATAATAAAAATTATGGTCAACCATGGTCAATCACAGCCAACGATGGTCAACCATGGTTGAATGTCACAGTGTGACAATGATTGCCTCAATATGAAAATCAACCATTGTCCAATGTCACATTGTGACAAAGATTGTCTCCATATGAAAAATCCATCATGGTCAAGCATGGTCCAACATTGCATTGTGATAAGGATTGTTTCAATATGCAAATCAACCATGGTCAACCATGTTTATTTTAGGGTTTATATTATTTATCATAGGTTTGATATATGTTAAGTTTATATTTTGTATCCCTTCGATTTATTATTCTTTTGGCTTTATTAATCTAAGGGTTCATATACCTAGGTTTTAATATTATTCCTGTAGGTTCATAATCCCTTAGGGTTTTTGTATTAATCCCTAGGGTATTATGCCCTTGGATTTATAATATCGATTGTGATTAACAATGGTCGACCATGTTTTATAGTCCCTTATATTTTTAGTATTAATCCCTAGGGTTTATTATTTCCTTAGATTTATAATATCAATCACAGTCAACCCTACTTTTTAAATTCAATCATGGTCAACCATCGTCCAGCATTGCATTGTGACAAGGATTGTCTCAATATGAAAATCAATCATTGTTTCAACCACGGTCCAACATTGCATTGTGACAAATTTTGTCTCAATATGAAAATTAATCATTGTTTCAACCATTGTCCAATGTCGCATTATAACAAAGATTGTCTCAATATGATAATCATGGTCAACCATGGTCATCCACGGTCAATCATGGTAAACCATGGTCAAGCATCACATTTTGACAAAGATTAGCTTGATATGAAAATAAATCACGGTGAAACATGGTCCAACGTTGCATCGTGATAAGGATTATCTCAATATGAAAATCAACGATGTGTAGGAATTTACATAGTAAGTTCCTCATATAGAATGCCAAAGGACATCGCTCACAAACATATCATAGATCAATACACCAATATTCTTGATGTCGTTAAAACCCTCAAAGAGGGAAACATTCCACGCCCTGACCCAATGTGACCACTTCAGGAAATTTATTAATAAAAGAAATAAAATATAAATAAGCTTATCTCATGAACAGTCACCCTACAAATGACCCTCCATGCTCTTTAAATAGAGATCATGGACCAATCAGGTGTTAAGCCACAGATCAAGTGTCATTAATACAGAGGAGAGAATGAACCATCGGATCACGTCATGTCTAGAACATATCGTGACCGTCGGATTGTAAGTTACAAATGTACATAGTAAAGAAACACACTTTACCTAACTCTACACTAGACCAAGTTATACTTAACTATTTCCTATGTCTCAGAATATCCTAACATCCCCCCTTAAGAACAACTTGGGATAGGATTGAAGGATGTACAAATATGACACAATAGGAGACAGAAGGAGGCATTAGAGCCTATCCCCCTTTAGTGACAACTTCCTGAACTCCAACCATAAATCGAAGTTTAGTAAACTTCGCCTCTGTGAGAGCCTTTGTAAAGATGTTTGCAATTTGATCATCAGTTGAAAAATATTGCACTTCAAGAACATGGTCATGAATGAGCTTTCTGATGAAGTGCATGTGTAGTTCAATGTGTTTGTTGCGCTGATGTCGGATTGGATATTTGCATAGTTGAATGGAACTTTGATTATCACACCAAAGTGTAGTTGGATGTTGCTGCTGAAAACCAAACTCTAACAGGATTTGACGAAGCCACATGGCTTCCTTACTAACTTCTACGATGCCACGATACTCTGCTTCTACTGAAGAAAAGAGAAATGGCACTTTGTTTCTTGCAAGCCCATGTAATAGGTCCAAAACTAAGAGTGAAGACATAACCTCCAGTAGACTTTTGATCATCAAGGTCACTAACCCAATCAGAATCAACAAAACCAACCAATAGAGGAGATTCTTCTGCACTGTAATGAATCCCAAACTAAATTGTACCTTGAACATAACGAAGTATTATTTTAGCTGCTTTCCAATGACTTTCATGTGGGTTTTGCATAAACCCAACAATAAGGCCAGCAACAAAGGAAAGATTAGGACGGGTATGGGTCAGATACAAAAGTTTTCCTACAAATTGACGGTATAAGGTAGCATCAAATTTAGGGGAAGTACAAGTGATTGAAAATTTGGCTCTAGATTGAAAGGTAGAAGGGGCTGACATATAGTCTTCCACGTGAAAGTGGCGTAGAAGATTATAGGCATACTTGGACTGGGAAAGGGAAATACCTTCCTTGGATTGCAAGACTTGAAGACCAAGGAAATAATGTAAGTGTCCTAAGTATGTCATTTCAAACTTGATTTTAAGGCTAGACTTCACTTGGTTTATAAGGTTGGTATCACTACGAGTAAGGATAAGATCATCAACATAAAGAACAAGAATGATAAGATACTTACCCACTTTCTTGGTGTAGAAAGTATTTTCAAAATGACACCTAGAAAAGCTAGTATCTCAAAGAAAGGTATCCATTTTGGCATACCAAGCCCAAGGGGCTTGATTGAGACCATAAAGGGATTTCTTCAGCCGAAATACAAGGCTATATTTTGTTTGTATAGAGCCAAGAGTTTTTTCAATATAGATTTCTTCATGTAAGTCCTCATGCAAGAAGGAAGATTTAACATCCATCTGATGGACTTCCCATTTGAAAGAGGAAGCAAGGGAAAGAGCAAGGAGAATAGAGTTCATTTTGGCAACAGGGGAGAAGGTTTCAATATAGTCAATGCCTTTAACTTGTGAAAAACCTATAGCAACAGGACGAGCTTTATGTTTATCAACTTTTCCATCTGATCCATAGTTGGTTCTGTAAACCCATTTACATCTAACAAGTTTTCATCCCTTTAGAAGAGGAACAAGATCCCATGTATCGTTTTCCAATAATGAACGATATTCTTCATTCATAGTTGTGACCCAATCTGGATGGCTTGAAGTTTCTACAAAGGTGTAAGGATCATAATTCACTGAAGCTTGAGCTAGTAAAGAAGAGGCTCTATCGAACTGAGAACATGTACGTCGTTGATCCGTAGGATCACCTGCTGCATCCCGTGTAGCACAGACCCATTTTGGAAGCTGAGGAGCTGAAGGAGGATCTTGAGAAGGTGGACGAGGATTGTCATCCTTGTTTTCATCATCTAAAGAAGAAATATTTTTAGAAGTAGAATGGATAGAGAGAGATAGCACATCCATCAAATTAGGATCGTAGGTCGATATATTTTCTTCAAACTTTACATCTCTTCTAATGATAACATTTTTGGACTTAAGTGGAATAAGTCTATATCCTTTGACATCTTCAGAATATCCAACAAAAATACATTTCTCACTCTTAGGTTCTAAAGCTTTACGTTTCTCATCCGGAATATGGGCCCATGCTTCACTTCCAAAAACATGAAAATGACTTACATTTGTTTTAATTGAGCTCCATGCTTCTTCTGGAGTGATATTATTTAAAACCTTAGTAAGAGTGCGATTTACTATGTAATTTGCACAGTTAATTACTTCGGCCAAAAATTAAGACTAAATCCTTTAGATTGAAGCATACAATTAGCCATTTCCTTTAAGGTGTGATTCTTCCTTTTAGCTACACCATTTTGTTGTGGAGTGTATGGAACAATATGTTGCATTTAAATGACAATCTCATTTCAAAAGTTGATGAATTGTTGTTAACATATTCTCCGCCATTATCAAATCTTAGCTTCAAAATTTGATGTCCAGGTTGTTTTTCAACAATGGCCTTAAAGGCCAAGAACATGTTAAATACTTCATTCTTAAGTTTTAAGAATTATACCCATGTGCATCTAGAGAAATCATCAATTAAAGTTAAGAAATATGTGTAGCTACAGAATGAAACAACTAGAAGTGGACCACATAAATCACTATGCACATGTTGTAAAGGGGCTTAGGCGTGTGAAGAAGCATGTTTTTCAAAACTGTCCTGATGATGTTTTCCGATTACACATCTGAAATAAACACCATCTCTGCAAGATACCATATGATGACCCATCACCATATTTTCTTTACATAGGTTTTGTAGGGAGCGATAGTTTAAGTGACCAAATCGTTCATGCCAAAGTTTGCTCACTTCATCATTATGAGCAACAAATACCGATGGAAGAGTTGATTATCCAAAGTTGTTAAACTTATACAACCTTGTAGAATCATCAACAATGCTAGTAGCTAAAATCTATTTAGGATCTCTTAGGTACTTAATTACAACATCATGAGGTGAAAATTCAACGGTTTTACCTTCACCTGAATGAGTTATCTGATATACAAATAGAAGGTTGCAAGATGAGGTTGGAACACATAATACATCATTAAATTGACCATTGTCTAGATTAATACTTCCAGTCCCTACAACACTAAGAGATATATCATCACTAGCATATATATTTTTGGTGTTATAATCGTTTAAAGAAGAAAACTTGGCTTTGTTTTTGGCCATGTGATAAGAAGCTCTAGAATCAATGAGCCACTCATCAGAATCAGAAGAAGAAGACACATTTAGTGCACAACTAGACCAAGATGCTTGAAAACCACATGCAGAAAGTGTTATTCCTAAAGATGAAGTTGAAGTTGAAGAGTGCTCCAAATGGATGTTATGCTTCTTCATTGTTGCTTCCAAGGCTTCCATCTTCTTAAAGAATTTGGATTCTAAGTGGCCATCTTGATTACAAAAATGGCAATGTATATCAATATTCTTCCCTTTGTTTTTATTTGCCTTATCATTTTGTTGAAACGATTTTTCATTCTGAGATTGGAATTGCTTAGGACCCTTGTTTGGTTTAGGACCATTCTTTTTAGCACAGTGCTTTTTAGGATTCTTTGAATTTGGTTGATGCTGGGTGGCTAAAGATTTTTTAGAAGAGTTCCAAAGATTAATAAGACCAATATGTAAGAGTTTTTCTTGTTCTCTTATTAAAGAATCATAGAAGGCATCAAAAGAGGGGGACCTGTAATCTTATCCTTGACAAATAAAGGCTTCTCTACTAGAATGGAAAGTGGAAACAAACAAAGAGTAGGTTGGTCCCAACTTAATAAGAATGGAATAGATAAGGCTATCATCTTCTTTCTTAACCTTAACACATTCCAAGAGAAGTCTAAGGGTCTTGAACTTGGACAAAAAATCTTCAATTGAAGAAAAAATTTTGGGGTCCAACGTAAGCAACTCATTTTCGAGTTGATGGGCTCTAATTTTATTTTTAATTCCAAAAACTTTAGTAAGTTGTTCCATTACTGCATTAGAGGTATCAAGTTTTGAGATATGGAATCTAAGTTCTAGAGAAATAGACACCCCTATCAACTCACATGCTTGATCTTGCCTATTGTCCCATTTGGCTACATTATCTTCATCTTTAGGTTTAGTTTCTTGGCCTGAGGCTATTCTGTAAAGACTTTTACTTCTAAGTAAAACCACAATGTAAGACTACCATTGGAAGTATTTGGTGTTGTTAAGAATAACTTGGCATGGGATTTCCATTTTAACATAAACTGAAGTTGTAGATGCTGAAACTAAGTGTTCCAATGGAAAGATCTAAAAAAAAAAATAGGCTGATTAAAAAAAATGGCTTCTGGATGAAGAAGTTATGACTTTTTGAAGAAAAGTTGTTGAAGATGCTGACGAAGTGCGTGAATGTGCAGAAATGAATGATAATGTTATATTTAAAAAAATCCCCCCCTTTCCAAAATTAATCTAGTTAACTCACTTAAAAAAAATATTTTATGTGACTCACTTTTATAAATAAATGAAATCCACTTTTACAATGCTACTTTATGAGCTACTCACTAAATTGTAACTTAACTAAAAGATAAAGATTTTAAAATTATAAGTGACTCACTTTTTATAATGGGTGAGAACACTTTTACATAAAGTAACTTTAGAACATAAGTTAGATGTGTTTTTGAAAATGTAACTCAACAAAAAGAAAGACTTGAAACCAAGACCTCTATTCTCATAAAGTAACCTTGGACCAAGTGAGCTAGTTTAAAAGGTTAGTAATTTTTGGAAAAGACGAAGGGGGGTTTTTTATTATTTTTTTAGTCACTGAAGCTTTAGGATGCATGCTTACTTGAAAAATCTCTTTTTGCTTACAAAAAAAAAAAATTACACAACCCAACACGGACATGCAAAAAGAACCAAACCTTGTGGCTTGAAGTTAGCTTTCTCGAGAAACTATATCTTTTTCTCAATGTTTCTGATTTTCCAAGATCACACTAAAGCGCAACAAAAAAGAGCATACGCATGAGAAAAAGTATTCCTTTATGTTTCTCATTTGCCCAAATTGCACAGAGTCACGGAGCAAAGAGCATACGCAAAAATAAAAGGTATAGATTCAGTAATAAAAAAATGAGAGCTAAATAAACCAAAATAAATAGAGAGATGAATAACTAGAACTGCAAATAAAGACTGTATACCTCCAGATCTTAAAAATGATGTAGCTAGGGCTACTAGAAACCTTTTTTCATGAAACAAAAAGGGTTCCTCACTACAACAGATGATCCTAACACAATAGAGCAGTCATCTCAGCTTGAAAGCAGTCAAAAACAATAGATCTAGGAAACAATAGTCAGATGCAGTTGTACTGGCTTCATATTTGGATCATCAACATATGCGACCCTTAAATAGCTCTGATACCATGTAGGAATTTACAGGATAAGTTCCTCAGACATAACACCAAAGGAGACCACTCACAAATAGATCACAGATCAATACACCAGTGTTCTTGACGTGGTTAAAACCCTAAAATAAGGAAACAATCCATAGCCTCAGCCAACGTGGCCACTTCAGGCAATTTATTAATAAAAGAAATAAAATTTTCATAAGCTTCTCTCATGAATGATCACCCTAAAAATGACCCTCCATGCTCTTTAAATAGAGATCATGGACCAATGGGGTATTAAACCATGGATCAGGTGTCGGTAATACTGAGGAGAGAATGAACTGCCAAACCACTTCATGTCTAGAACATATCATGACTGTCAGATTGTAAGTTACAAATATATATAGTAAAGAAACACACTTTACCTAACTCTACAGTAGACCAAGTTATACTTAACTATTTCCTATGTGTCGAAATATCCTAACACCATGGTCAACCATGTTTGTTTTAGCATTTATAATATATATCTTAGGGTTTATATACCTTGGGTTTATAATATTAGTCCCTTGGGTTTAATATTGTTCCCTTGAGTTCATAATCCCTTAGGGTTTTAGTATTAATCCCCTGGGTTTATAGTATCAAACCTTTAGGTTTATTATTCCATTGGATTCATAATCCCTTTGGATTTTAGTATTAATCCCTTGGGTTTGTAATATCAATCCCTTGCGTGATTATTCCCTTAGATTTATAAAATCAATCATCGTCAACCATGGTTAATCATAGCCAATCGTGGTCGAATGTATCATTGTGATAACAATTGTCTCCATATGAAAATCATCCATGGTCAACCATGATCTAACGTCACATTGTAACAAAGATTGTTTCGATATGAAAATAAGTCATGGTCAAGCATGGTCAACAATGTTCCAACATCACATTATGAAAATGATTTTCTCAATATGGAAATCAACCATGTTTATTTAAGGGTTTATAATATTTATCTTAGGGTTTATATACCTTGGGTTTATTATTCTGTTGGGTCTATAATATCAATCCCTTGGGTTTATTAATGTAAGGGTTCATATTTCTAGTGTTTAATATTATTCTCTTAGGTTTATAATCATGTTGGTTTTTGATATCCCTAGGGTTTATTATTCCCTTGGGTTTATAATATCGATCATGGCCAACCATGGTTCAGCATCGCATTGTGACAAATAGTGTCTCAAGATGAGAATCAACCATGGCCTAATGCTTATTTTTAATTATCTTTTTAATAAATTGTTAATAAATATTTTAAATTATTAATAATGAATGAATGAACGATTTTATGAATTGCTTAATTGTTAATGAGTTATTGAATGAATGAATTAATAATAAGTAAAATAAAAAATAATTAATTTAATTATTATTGAATAAATTAATTACTTTAATTATTTAATGAATTTATTAATAATAAATCAAATATAAATTAATTAATTAATTACTATTAATTTTATTAATAATAATAATATTAAATAAAACCATCTTTATTATTGATAATAATTTATTATATTAGTAATATTATTATAATATTATTTATTAATTTAATTTTAAAATTATAAGCCTCCTTTGGTGTATATTAGTCACATTTACTAATATCACTGTGCTAATATTTGCAAGTATTTAATATTTAAAAAACAAAAAAATTGTAAAAATATATTTGATTGAAAAAATTATTTATGTTTAATTGATATCCACTTGTAAAATAAATTATTATTATTATTTTTTTAAAGACTAACCTAAGTACCCACGGGGATTTGAACCGGTGACCGATCACAAGGAGTGCCTTAACAGCGCACCCATTCAACGTCAATCCAAAGCCCCATGGGCATCTTGTAAAATAAATTATTGTCTTCCACACAGGAATGCATTTGGTTGGGGTGTAAAAGAAATGGTGATATACTAGTAACACGTGAAGGAAGGAAATATCGGGTACAGATTCCATGTCATCCTTGTCGTTAGTGGTTTGCAAATTTCATGCATCATTGTCACAAAAGGAAAGATCATCATTGGAAACGGCAGGCAATAATTGATTGCGGATTTCACGTTCTACTTGTGGTTAGTTACTGATGGAGTTAATATTTGTCTCAATATGAAAATTAATCATTGTTTCAACCATGGTTGAATGTCACATTATAACAAAGATTGTCTCAATATGATAATCATGGTCAACCATGGTCATCCATGGTCAACCATGGTCATCCATGGCCAATCATGGTTAACCTTGATCAACCATTTTCAACCATATTTTATAAAATAAAACATGATCATCCATGGTCAATCATGGTAAACCATGGTCGAGCATCACATTTTGACAAAGATTGCCTTCATATGAAAATCAATCATGGTCAACCATGGTCCAACGTTGCATCATGATAAAGATTATCTCAATATGAAAATCAACCATGTGTAGAAATTTAGATGGTAAGTTCCTTAGATAGAACACCAAAGAACATCACTCACCAACAAATCACAGATCAATACACCAGTATTCTTGACATGGTTAAAACCCTCAAAGAGGGAACATTCCATGGCCTGAGCCAATGCAACCACTTCAGCCAATTTATTAATAAAAGAAATAAAATTTACATAAGCTTATCTCATGAACGGTCACCCTACAAATGACCCTCCATGCTCTTTAAATAGAGATCATGGACCAATCAGGTGTTAAGCCACGGATCAAGTGTCATTAATACAGAGGAGAGAATGAACCGTCGGATCACTTCATGTCTAGAACATATCGTGACCATTGGATTGTAAGTTACAAATGTACATAGTAAAGAAACACACTTTAACTAAATCTACAGTAGACCAGGTTATACTTAACTATTTCCTATGTCTCAGAATATCCTAACATCCCCCCCTTAAGAACAACTTGGGATAGGATTGAAGGATGTACAAATATGACACAATAGGAGAAGGAAGGAGGCATTAGATCCTAT
>APFE031413088.1:0-28522 GCA_000404065.3 Pinus taeda | reverse complement strand
TTAGTCACATTTACTAATATCATTGTGCTAATATTTGCATAGTATTTGATATTTAAAAAACAAAAAAATTGTAAAAATATATTTGACTGAAAAAATTCTTTATCTTTATTTAATATCCACTTGTAAAATAATATCTTTTCTTTTAAGACTAACCTTAGTCACATTTACTAATATCATTGTGCTAATATTTGCATAGTATTTGATATTTAAAAAACAAAAAAATTGTAAAAATATATTTGACTGAAAAAATTCTTTATCTTTATTTAATATCCACTTGTAAAATAATATCTTTTCTTTTAAGACTAACCTAAGTACCCATGGGGATTTGAACTGGTGACCTATCGCAAGGAGTGCCTTAACAACGCACCCATTCACTGTCAATACAAAGTCTCATGGGCATCTTGTAAAATAAATTATTGTCTTCCACACAGGAATGCATTTGGTTGGGGTGTAAAAGAAATGGTGATAGACTAGTAACACGTGAAGGAAGGAAATATCGGGTACGGATTCCATGTCGTCCTTGTCGTTAGTGGTTTGCAAATTTCATGCATCGTCGTCACAAAAGGAAATATCATCATTGGAAATGACAAGCAATAATTTATTGTAGATTTCACGTCCTACTTGTGGTTAGTTACTGAAGGAGTTAATCTTTTTCTTATTATTGGATCCCCTGATGTAGAATTTTAGTGATTTTCAATTTTGATCATTTTAACTAGCATTTGCACCTAATGTTGCAAAGGAAAATGCCGTAAGGCATAGTGTGTGGAAGAATATTGAAATGTGAATGGACTTTTTTGAAAGCAAGGGTCAATGATAATGAGTTTAAATTGAGGAAGCCATGCCGAAAACCCTATTCGGGGGTTAAAGTGGCTATGAAATAGAATAAAAGTAGTCATAAATATCCATTGAACTTGTTTAGATACCTTAAATATTGCCTAGTTGAAGGTGAAGTTAAACAAATGAATTCACGCGAACAACAACTAGGTATCCATATTGATATACAAAATTTTAAGGAGAGGTATGTTAATCTTTTCAAACAAAATTCTAATGTATTTGCCTAGAAATATGAAGACCGTAAACCATATCACATTGTGATGAACTGAATCCCTGCCAGGATATATTCCTTATGACGTAGAGAAGCCACAGGTGGTTGATAAGGAGGTGAAAACAAATGCTTGGGCTCATGAAGGAGCTCTGTATTGTCCTCCAGCCCACACTGTTCCTACGCGTGTTATATTCCATGGAAACATCGTACACAGAGACATCTCTTGCTCATTACTCCTAGTATGGTAATATTGACTAACTCTGCCTGTGTCACAAATCATATAAAAGAGGATTTCAGTTAGCTCCGTGGTCCTTGGAGAATAATAATATATACAACTTTCATCCATCATGGCCTCTCAACAGTCCAATTACTTAGCTAATTGCAGACCTATCTTGAAACATTCTATATGATGCCACTTTTATTACAGGGATGCATAAATTAGAATTTAGAATGGGAATTGTGCTTCAGCGTTATTTTCATTCAAGCGGCATTTGTGCCAACTATGTCTTTTGGACAATTATGGTTATTCTAAATGGTAATGCTGTGTCAAGTAGTATGTGCTATCATTTTTATTTTTATGATGAAATATGCATATTATATCAGTTTAAACAAGCATAATCTGATTTTCATGCTACACTGCAATTTTTTTCATAGGCATTGAATTGTTTTTCTGCAGAGTATCCAGAAGTCTAAATGCCCTAAAGAATTAGAGCCAACAGAGTTTTTGGCCAGAATTTTGGCACTTCTGGAGGGTTTTGGCCAGAGGTTTGTTTAGAATGAGAGTAAGAATGATGATGAGCAAACTTGGAATCGCTGCCCATCCAACTGTGGCAAAAAGGATGCCAATTGCTACATAAATTTGCAAAGGGACGATCCAACCCCAATGCAGCCACCACGGAAACTCTCCAAAATGATATGCATCTACAGCTATGTAGTTTACAATCTCACTAGTGGCATGTCTTCGTCCTCCTAGACTGGATAGCTGAAGTTGTTTCTGATATACAGTTGCCATCAAGGCCGAACACATTCGCATACCTGTGCATCTAGAATTGAAGTATTTTTCTTCTGTTTGCTTAGGTGGGCCAATGCATGTTCTGAATGTAGGGAAGTCTGAAATTTTGTTGAATGTCATTCAATGCGCTTAGGAAGTTCTGTGGTTGGAAAGTTTGATTAGGCTGCATTGAATTAAGCAAGGCTGAAACATTATTGTTGACGTTGTAGTTGTAGTTGTTCTGCATGTTGTTGAATCTCTTTGCAGGGTTGGTTTCATCGTCCCCATATGCTAAGGAGAGGGTCCTCTTGAGAGAATTGAATTTTTTGTCATTCTCCACTGCTAATTCTTCTTGTTTTGGGACAACTTCATATCGACAATCGCTATTGTTGTCATTGTTATTATTGAAATTGTTTCAAGAGAGGTTGGAGGACTGAACTTGAGGTATTCTACTTCTATTTCCATTGTTGTCCATGGCTTCATCATCTAAAAAACCATCTATGAAAGGATCGTCACTCTCCAACAACCCACTGAAAGAGGCAATTTTGGGCAGTTGTACTTTGTTTTGCTAATCAATATCAGGCAAAGAAGCCATCACTTCATCTGCACTTGGTGATTCATCTCGTTCTACCCCTTGTACTCTCTGAGAATGACAATTTTTCTTGTAAATTTGGCACAGCACCCAATCATCAAGCTGGACAACAAAAGTGCCATCAAAATCAACAATACCAATTTTAGTTGAAAGAATCAATTCCTATTCATAAAGAATCAAAACACAACAACTGTGAAAGGAAAATCATTGAAATTGATCAATATTCAAGAAGACATCACTTTGTAGGGTGTGTTATTTGTATTTACACAATTGATTTTTTTGGAGTAGTCTACCTAGGCAAAGGAATTGCCCAGTTTCCGTCGCCACCCAGAAAATCATCCAGCTCCGACCGTCGGCAATCCCTTCGTCCTCCGCCACCCTCCCCTAGCTCTAACACCCTCCGTCCACTGCTCCACATTCATTTCCTAACATTTCCTGATAGATCGGATCAGAGATGGCAATCCTGACATTCTCTAACAAATCGGATCGACGCTGGAATTGCCGTAGCGGAGAGTTGATGCCATTTCCAATTTGAAATGGAGGAATTGCTAAACCGCGGGCTGCTCCCCCAACCAACAGGACTCGGCACCTGCATCTCACTCACCTTCCTCCTCGACTCGGCGCCTGCAGCTCACCACAAAACTCTGGCCCAGGAAATTCCTCCGCTCTACAGCTCACCACCCAGGGGACGTCACCTTCAAGTTCAGGCATAATTGGGTGAGTGCCGATTTTTAATATTTGTTGGTAAATTGAACCATGGGTGCTTCACAAGGAGTCCATCCACCACAAGGTGAGCAGAGCTCATTCTATCCACCACAGGTTAATGTTGAGCCACAAGGACATACGGTTAAGATCCATTGTGAAGCCAACCCAGAGTTTTCTTGGCTGCTCGTGGTGATGTTGCAGTGCTTGCACTGGAAAACCCACATGATCCTCATCAGGTATGTTCATCAGTTTGAGCTACTTTATTTGAAGCTCATTGAAAGCATTTGTTCATCTAATAATTGATGATTGCTCACTATCCTTATTCCCATGTTTGATGGAACCTTTTGTCAGCAATGGATCAAAGTAGATTCATGGGGCCTTTGAGTCAAGGATGAAGCTGGCTTCCCAGTGTTTTCCTTGGTGAACAAGGCCACCAGACATGCTCTAAAACACGGGGATAAAGAATGGGACTAGGTAAAACTTTCTATTTCTCTTTTCCTTTTAGTTTCATTGTTCAATATACCTCTCCTCTGGATACGTAGAGAAGTCTTATTCACTGCAATGCTATAAACCAACTTAACTCAGGGTTTCGAAATGCTAGGGTCTTGGGCATTATGGGCTGCAACAGAGCTGTTTACAATGGTGGTCCCCTAATCCATAGTTTTTGTTGAATGTTGTTGAACAGATATACTTGGAAGATTATAATCATGACAAGGCAGAGCAGTCTGTTCTGTGGACCTTAAGTGCAGATGTTGGAAATAGGTATCAATGTCTGAGGCCTATGAACAGCATTAATTTGAATATGGATGTGAAAGCTTCAGATAACCGTGTTGGAGGAATACGTGATCTAAATGAACTCATCCTCTTTGAGTGGAAGAAACAGAGCAACCAGAAATGGAAGCTCTAGCCCATCTATTGTAAGCAATCTAACAATAACAAGTTGTCTTTCAAGCTCTTTATTGAAAGTAGCATCATTTCTGTAAGTTTATCAATAGAAATGACGGATGGTTCATGCTGCTTGAAAGTTTATCATTTCTGACATTTTCTATAAGTTTTTCTCGCATCATTTTTCACATTCTTTTGTTTGGAGGTTTGGGTGTTCATCATAAGTTTGCTTGGCCTTGCACCTCTTGCTGAACGTATAGGCTTTGTCACCGAGTAAGTGAAACATTGCATGGTATATGTACATAGGTTACGTGTAATCTATACCTTGTACTGAAATTGTTTATACACTTGGAATGGTCACTGCAATGCAGTGACTTCATAAAATATTATGTTTGTTGGTTCTACAATCTGATGTTTTGTTGTAAATTGTTGCAGACAAATTGCATTCTACACTAGACCAACAAGTGAGATTCTTATATGTATATGGACTATGTACTCATATTTGTGGATACAAGATATGAGCTAATTGATATATATGAGAAAGTGTTTGACATTTCGAAGTAACTCATGCAAATATATTGTTAATTAATTCTCCTATAGTTGGTGGGCTGCTCAACGCCACATGCGAAAATGCAACAGAGATGCTCATTGTAGAGTTTGCACTTTACCATGGCAAGACCAATGTGGTCAAGTATTCTCTACTAGGCTTTGTGCTTTCCAACTTATTTTTTGTGCTTGGCACATCTCTCTTTTGTGGAGGAATTGCCAACATGAAAAAAGAACAACGGGTTGACAAGGCATGTGATATATTTTTAGTTTTTCTTTAACAACCTAGGCCACCAAAACAAGTCTGACCTGCTCATGATATTCATTCATTAGGGCCTAACCATGGGTGTTGTATTGCTATATGACGTAGGATATTTCTGGAATCGACTCCAGTCTTCTCATGATGGCTTCACTGTGTCTCATGCTACCCTTGCCGCTTCAACAATCTATGGAATATAGTGAAGCAGCTGTATCAACATTACAACTGTCTAGAGTTAGCAACATCATCATGTTGATAGCTTATGCTGCATATTTGTTCTTCCAATTAAGGACACACAGGCAATTGTTTGAAGAAGGCCCAGAAACAAAGGATCTTTTTCTCTGAATCCTTAGCAGCAAGAATTCTTTGTCTTGGGTGGTTCCACTCCATCCCCATATCCATATACATCCATAATATTAACTCTATTGAGAGACAATTGAGACTTATAGGAATCTGAATTCAGCATTTTCTTGCTCACATTAGTGTAAATCTCCTTGACCACAATTTGGAATGCAGGCAATACATTTGTATTATCCAGAGCCAATTCATAGTCAAATGAATCCATGCATGATTGACTACAAGCAATGGCTTATCTAATCATGATTCAGTGTTTGGAGGCTGCCAACTTGACTCAGAGGAAGAGGTAAGTGACGCTCCAATGGTAATTGGGGATCTCCTTCTAGATTTGCAGGAAATTGGCTTGGAGCTTGCAGCTCTGGATGAATCTACGTCAAATGGAAAAATTTTGTATTGTCTCAGATCGAAACTAGAATGTGTCTTGGAAGGGAGAGGCAAAAATGGTGATTTTTGGCACTCTAAATTTCTCGATTTCTTAGTGGTATTGTCTGATAAACGACGCAATCGTGTTGAAAAGTGGCTTCACTGCAACACTGCAGAATTTTCCGGTAATGCTAATGTACAAAAGTTGCAACTGGACGCAATTTTATCACTTGCAGGACTGAAACAGGTACTCTCTGTATGTGTTTGTAAATGTTCTATATGTTTTTGGCGATGTGTTCTAGAGAAGGGCCATTCCTTTGATCACTCTTGTTTGGGTAACCTTTGTTGCGATGAAAAGTGCACATATTGCTCTCTTGAATCACACCAAGGAAATGAATTGGAGGAATACCAAAATTTGGCAGGTCATGATGGGAGTCATGATTGCAAAAAGAAAAATCATACATGTATGAAGCTATGTTCTTTATTTGATAAATCATCTAATTGTAACAAATTTTGTTGCTTGAAGGTTGGCCATGAAGGTTACAAATTGCTACAAATTGGAAAATGCCTACAAATTGTTCATTCTAATAAAATGAAAAGTTATTTGCAGGTGGGATGTTGTATTTTAACAAGTAGACTTCCAAGGGTTGCCAAACTAAAGTCCCCATATCGATTATTAAGCAATGATGCATTTGAGATTAGGACAAATTCTATATCAGCATATTATTATACAACCTTAACTAATGCATTGACTAGATTTTCCACTAGGCAATCAACTAGTGTAACGGATTTCACTTCGAGTGGACCTTTTCCAATATAATTGACTACAAGCAATGGCTTATCTAATCATTTGACTATGAATTCTCATGGTGAATCTGATACAAAAATTCCATCTATAAGGGACATTTGTCTTCTCCAATGGTTGACTAAGACAATTGTAGTTGTCGATGTTAATGTAGGTACGATAAATTACTCAAGAAAGACTTGATAGAAATAGTGTGTTAGTGTTGCTTTCATGGCATGTATCTTAAAGGAATTTATCTCAATAGACATTCAGATGCACAAGTTTAATCTAAATGGGAGAATGATATGACTAAAGAGTGAAATTCCTTTGAGAAAAAATAAAAGTTGAGACTTAGTTCCCCAGGCATCAAGAAAGAATGTGATTAAATGTCTAATGGTATACAAGACTAAATTTACCATCTGCAAGTCTTATTGAGAAACATAAATTTACTCGTGACAAAAATCTTCTCTCAACAAGATCATATTCATATTGACTACATTGAAATCTTTGCACCTATTGCAAATATGAACTATTATCTACTTATTCTTTCACACATTATTCATTCTATATAAGAGTTATACCATACATCAATTGGATGTCAATAGTGTTTTTTTACATGGTGTTCTCACTGATGAGATTTATATGGAGCAATTTTTTTACATGGTGTTCTCAATGAGGAGATTTATATGGAGCAACCCAAGGCTTTGAGAAGGGCCACAATCTTGTTTCTCTACTAAAGAAATCCCTTTACACTTTGAAGCAAGCCTCCATAGTGTGGTATAAGAAGAATGATTGATTATTAGTTTTGGTTTCAAGCATCATGAATTTGATTGTAGTGTTTATATTTTACAAATGATGATACTTAAATGTTGGTGACTTAATCATAAATGTACAAGTGATAATACTTACATGTTGGTGACTTAATCATAAATTGAAGTAGTGTCAACCTAATTTTGGGTTTGAAAAAACAATAAATAGAGATATTTAGAATTACAAACCTGAGTGTGTTGTATTTTTTCCTTATGGAAGCCAAGTTTTGCAAATGGATAACAATATATTTACTTACCTAAATATAAATCGCCATTCATTATACATGTTTAGGATGGAGCACTATAAACCATTTTTGGCACCATATCAATCAAGAGAGAAATTGACTGAGTGTACCTTTTAAAATTAATGGTACTCTCTACAAGAAGACTACTGGAGCCTCATTTACTTGATTCATAGAAGATTTGATATATTATTTGACGTTAGTGTGGTCTACAAATTCATTTAGGATATGAAAGAGAGCTACTTAGAGACCACAAAAAGGATTGTTTATGAAAGATATGTATTAGCATAGTATGAAGTAATGCATTAAGAATATGAAACTAGTCAGTTACTTTGGTCTTGTAAGAAGCAGGCAGAACTATTGACCACTAAAATTGAATATAAGGGTGCATTTAATGTTGACAAAATCAATGTGAATCCACATAATGGATGAGGATGGCTTCTTGTTTGAGCAATAGATTCCAATGTATTATGCAATACAAAATCTTCTTGTTCATAGTAAAATAGTGTATGTGGAGTCTTCATGCCCATTATTTGACAAAATAAAGATATTGTGAATCATCTTGTTCATAGTAAAATAGTGTATGTGGAGGCTTCATGCCCATTATTTGACAAAATAAAGATATTGTGAATCTTATTTATTGCAAGATAAGTAATCACATCATTAATATTTTTGCAGAGTCATTAACAAAAGACAAGTTTACGAAACATTGAACTATGTTTTGGATTTAAAAAATTGCAATCATGGTAGGTGCACATCAGACAATTTCACCTCTAAAAAGTTCCAGATAGTTGTGTTGACAAATGAGCTTTGAAACATCAATTTCATCATACAATTTGACCTTTTAGGATATTGTTGATTCACAATGGAAGGTCAAATTACTAATTGGTTAGATTCGTCCAAGGTCCCCAAGTTATGCAAGTAGAAGTATCTAAGATAGGTTCCCAAGTTTTACAAGTCAAAGTATCTAAGATAGGTCCCCAAGCTTTGCAAATCAAAGTATCTGAGATGAAGATCCAAATGCATTTAAGATGATTAACGTTGATTGTTTTTCCTATTTTATATGACTTACTTTTAATTTTAAGCCATATATAAATCATACCGATTGTCTTATCATTAAAATTATTTAGTTATCCATTTTATGTCAGGCAATGTTTACTTGTACTTCAACACTGAAAAGATATATTTGAACACAACATTTTCTTGAAGTTCATTATTCTTTGTTCCTGTAAATCCACGGCTCTCTAACAACCATTACCATTGACTTGAGGACATTTAAAGAACATTGTGATATACTTAAAACCCTAGTTTTAAAAATAAGACATAAATTCCTTGAGAATTCACTTTCTTTAGATCCTTTGAAAGCTCATTTTCCATAGGAGTTCACAATTTGTTGTTAACTATCCTCGGCTGCACTTGGAGATGATACAGCGCATAGCAACCTCTCATGAAATAACAACATAAATCTTATAAATCAGACAGAGCAAATCAACATTGCCACGAAATACCTGAAGTATCATCATCGCGGTTACTTGATATAAAGTGCCAAACATAATACAAAGAACAATAGCACAAACAAGCACCACACACATTTGTAATAAACTTTTATTATTATGGGCTGATAAAGAAACAGAGGATACAGAGCTATATAGAGGCTAACCCCCAGTCAAGTTGATCACAAACAATGAACTATGATCTTCCAGAGGCCAACTCCATTGAATTTGCTATACAATTATTTACATATTTTACATCATCAATACAACGGTATAAGAAGTGCAAGTGATCAGAAGTGCCAGTGGATTCAAATGATTTAAGAAAGAACAGGGAAGAACTGTATTAGCTGATCCAGTGAAAACATACCACTAACCAGGAATCTCTAAATAGAAAGGTGGGGTGCAGTTCCTATTCGATGAAGGAAAGAAAAAAATACCAACGATTGCCCCAAATTGTCACCTTGTGCTATACCAATCTCCTACCAAATCACACTCCTTTCAAATTCAGATGTTCAGCAAGAAGTCCAGTACTATCCAGTGCCTTCTCCTTCAGTCAGCCCAATTCTTGCAGATAGACTTGGTATCATGCCTTCTACTTTTCAGAGGAAACCTCCTGTGGCTAAAAGGAGTATTTACTTCCTAGAAGGCCAAGAAGTGCTAAGAATCTATGTTAACACTGTGATTCATCAATGGTCTTTACTGGTGTAGTTTGAAGAGTTGTCATTCTGTAGAACAAAGACTATTTATCAGCTTGTAATTTGTACAACTTGTATAAGCAATTCTAGATTAGGTGGGTTTAGTTCCTTTCTCCTACCACCATTGTAATTAGCGTTGTCTTCTTTCAGTTCTACCAATTTTGCACACTTCTCTATGATGAGGTCAATTTCGCAATTCCTGGGTCATCAAATGACAGGGCCATGTTCGGCTAGTGTGGTGAATAGTTCTCCATTGCTGGTCTTTTGTTCGATGATCAACAAATCATACTTGGCAAATCCCAGTGGTATTGTGCTTTCTAGATCCTATCATTGATGTACCCAATTTCTGTCTTTAGCAAGGTAATTATCACAGTGGAGAACAAATGAATGACGATGGTTTTTAGAGAACCATCATCGATACATACAACCTTCAAAGGCAATTACATATTTCCATTGCAAGAGGCCCAAAATACAACATCTAAGAATAGGATTTTATCAATCCAAGACTGTAGAGAAAACGCTCTGACTTTGATTTGAAGAGATCACCAAGGGAGAATCAGATGGCAGATTCCATTGGAGGAGAGTTTGTATGCATACAGTCGTCTTTTACTTGCAATATTGTTATTCCAATTTCTTGGCGAACAACTTCTACTGTCTTGGCATCAACGGGGTTTACAGTTGTATCAGTCACATAGAACACATCAGCTACCTTATCACCCCGCGTTGACACCTCTGCTTTTGTAACTGACATCCCATTTTCTCTAAATATGCGAGTCACCTCCGACAGAAGCCCAACACAGTCATTGGTACAGAGTTCCAGTCACATACCCTGAATTCATAAAATATCATCAATAAAACTCACACTAAGCTGACTAAAATTTAAAAAGGATCAAATTTGAATGCACCGAGAATCCCAAGTCTTAGGGTTTTGAATAAATTTCCACCATGGATTCGATCCTTGGACTCATACCTTTGATGTTCTTCGTCTAATGGCAGCCTCCAAACATTGAATCACACACTGCTTCTCTGCTTTTGAATACACGGGGCAACCATCAGTATGCCTGATGTAGTACTCTTGTACCACAAAAGAGAAGAACGGAAATAAATACCCCAACTCTTCTTTAACCTAATTTAGATTCAATATTAATCTCGTTAGGGATGTGATCTGAAACCACCTATACCTGGTTTAACAAAATCAAATTAGGAAATAAACATTTGAAAAAAAACAAAGATCCTATGAAAAATCAAGTCCCTTGTAAGAAACCATAACGATGATATAGTAAAACCGTATAGTGCATATTCAGATTGCAATTATAGAGATCAACAGAGAGCTCATTGAGAGAAACAGAGATCCAGATCAAAAAGCAGACAAGTTTATAGAACATCAAATACCTTCTGTCGTGCCAATTACCAAACAAATAAGCTGTATAATCCCCTGAATCTCTATTAACTTGCAACTCAGCTATTCCATGAACAATGAGACACTTGACAAAGTTATGACAGCCTCTAGCATGTGGACGTATCGTTGGAAAACGTTTGAACTTGGCAGTGAGAGGATTGACAAAAAATAAAGTAAAGTCAGACAGAGCCACCAAAAATAAACCATCACAGGAAGCCTTGAGACCTAAGGTCTTCATGCCCATTATTTGACAAAATAAAGATATTGTGAATCTTCTTGTTCATAGTAAAATAGTGTATGTGGAGGCTTCATGCCCATTCTTGACAAAATAAAGATATTGTGAATCTTATTTATTGCAAGATAAGTGATCACATCATTAATATTTTTGCAGAGTCATTAACAACAGACAAGTTTACGAAACTTTGAACTATGTTTTGGATTTAAAAAATTGCAATCATGGTAGGTGCACATAAGACAATTTCACCTCTAAAATGTTCCAGATAGTTTTGTTGACAAATGAGCTTTGAAACATCAATTTCATCATACAATTTGACCTTTTAGGATATTGTTGATTCACAATGGAAGGTCAAATTACTAATTGGTTAGATTCGTCCAAGGTCCCCAAGTTATGCAAGTCAAAGTATCTAAGATAGGTTCCCAAGTTTTGCAAGTCAAAGTATCTAAGATAGGTCCCCAAGCTTTGCAAATCAAAGTATCTGAGATGAAGATCCAAATGCATTTAAGATGATTAACGTTGATTGTTTTTCCTATTTTATATGACTTACTTTTAATTTTAAGCCATATATAAATCATATCGATTGTCTTATCATTAAAATTATTTAGTTATCCATTTTATGTCAGGCAATGCTTACTTGTACTTCAACACTGTAAAGATATCTTTGACCAGAACATTTTCTTGAAATTCATTATTCTTCATTCCTGTAAGTCCACGGCTCTCTAACAACCATTATCATTGACTTGAGGACATTTAAAGAACATTGTGATATACTTAAAACCCTAGTTTTAAAAATAAGACATAAATTCCTTTAGAATTCACTTTCTTTAGATCCTTTGAAAGCTCATTTTCCATCGGAGTTCACGATTTGTTGTTAAGTATCCTCGACTACACTTGGAGATGATACAGTGCATAGCAACCTCCCATGAAATAATAACAAAAATCTTTTAAATCAGACAGAGCAAATCAACATTGCCACGAAATACCTGAAGTATCATCATCGCGGTTACTTCATAAAAAGTGACAAACATAATACAAAGAACAATAGCACAAACAAGCACCACACACATTTGTAATAAACTTTTATTATTATGGGCTGATAAAGAAACAGAGGATACAAAGCTATACAGAGGCCAACCCCCAGTCAAGTTGATCACAAACAATGAACTATGATCATCCAGAGGCCAACTCCATTTAATTTGCTATACAATTATTTACATATTTTACATCATCAATACAACGATATAAGAAGTGCAATTGATCAGAAGTGCCAGTGGATTCAAATGATTTAAGAAAGAAGGGGGAAGCACTGTATTAGCTGATCCAATGAAAACATACCACTGACCAGGAATCTCTAAACAGAAAGGTGTGGTTCAGTTCCTATTCGACGAAGGAAAGAAAAAAATACCAGCAATTTCCCCAAATTGTCACCTCGTGCTGTACCAATCTCCTACCAAATCACACTCCTTTCAAATTCAGATGTTCAGCAAGAAGTCCAGTAGTACCCAACGCCTTCTCCATCAGTCTACCCAATTCTTGCAGATAGACTTGGGATCGTGCCTTCTACTTTTCAAAGGAAACCTCCAGTGGCTAAAAGGAGTATTTTACTTCCTACAAGACCAAGAAGTGCTAAGAATCTATGTCAAGCACTAGAATCTATGTTAACACTGTGATTCATCAATGGTATTTACCTGTGTAGTTTGAAGAGTTGTCATTCTGTAGAACAAAGACTATTTATCAGCTTGTAATTTGTACAACTTGTATAAGCAATTCTAGATTAGGTGGATTTAGTTCCTTTCTCCTACCACCACTGTAATTAGTGTTGTCTTCTTTCAGTTCTACCAATTTTGCACACTTCTCTATGATGAGGTGAATTTTTCAATTCCTGGGTCATCAAATGACAGGGCCATGTTTGGCCAGTGTGGCGAATAGTTCTCCCTTGTTGGTCTTCTTTTTGATGATCAACAAATCATATTTGGCAAATCCCAGTGGTATTGTGCTTTCCAGATCGTGTCATTGCTATACCCAATTTCTGTCTTTAGCAAGGTAATTGTCACAGTGGAAAACAGATGAGTGATAATGGTTTTTAGAGAACCATCATCCATACATACAACCTTCAAAGGAAATTACTTAATTCCATTGCAAGAGGCCCAAAATACAACATCTAAGAATAGGATTTTATCAATCCAAGACTGTAGAGAAAACACTCTGACTTTGATTTGAAGAGATCACCAAGGGAGAATCGGATGGCAGGTTCCCTTGGAGGAGATTTGGTATGCATATAGTCGTCTTTTACTTGCAAGATTGTTAGTCCAATTTCTTGGCGAACAACTTCTACTGTCTTGGCATCAACGGGGTTTCCAGTTGTATCAGTCACATAGAACACATCAGCTACCTTATCACCCCACGTTGACACCTTTGCTTTTGTAACTAACATCCCATTTTCTCTAAATATGCGAGTCACCTCCAACAGAAGCCCAACACGGTCATTGGTGCAGAGTTCTAGTCACATACCCTGAATTCATAAAATATCATCAATAAAACTCACACTAAGCTGACTAAAATTTAAAAAGGATCAAATTTGAATGCACCGAGAATCCCAAGTCTTAGGGTTTTGAATAAATTTCCACCATGGATTCGATCCTTGGACTCATACCTCTGATGTTCTTCATCTAATGGCAGCCTCCAAACACTGAATCACACGCTGCTTCTCTACTTCTGAATACACGGGGCAACCATCAGTATGCCTGATGTAGTACTCCTGTATCACAAAAGAGAAGAACGAAAATAAATACCCCAACTCTTGTTTAACCTAATTTAGATTCAATATTAATCCCATTAGGGATGTGATATAGAACCACCTATACCTGGTTTAACAAAATCAAATTAGGAAATAAACATTTGAAAAAAACAAAGATCCTATGAAAAATCAAGTCCCTTGTAAGAAACCATAACGATGAGATAGTAAAACCGTATAGTGCATATTCAGATTGCAATTACAGAGATCAACATAGAGCTCATTGAGAGCAACAGAGATCCAGATCAAAAAGCAAGCAAGTTTATAGAACATCAAATACCAAGCCCCGGGACAATAACCAGCATATAGCTCTACCATCAACAAGATTATTACATGGTCTTTGAAGAAATCCAAAGAAGCAAATAAACAAAAATAAAATCCACTGAAATCCCTCAAAAATCCTAACAAAACCAAACCAGTATCAGTCATCCACCACAGGTAACAAAAGTGGGCTGTGAAACATTACAGTAACATATCTTGCCATGATGATATTTGAAATCCATGATTGTCCTATTCAATAACAAATTTCCATTGACCATGGCATAGGGTTGGTTGTTATTATTATTATTATCACATGAATAATGAAAGTATTCACAGGTGCTTGAGACACAAGTAATCACATTATCACAGCGAAAACTCCACAGAGGAGAGGGAAAAATTATGGAGAAGAGAGGTATACCATTTCCAAGCATGGAGATTGGCTGCACTGTCCAACTTTGTAGTGGAGGTATACCTAGAAACATGCACAAAACTTTCCCTTCTGTCCTGCCAATTACCAAACAAATAAACTGTATAATCCCCTGAATCTCTATTAACTTGCAACTCAGCTGTTCCATGAACAATGAGACACTTGACAAATTTATCATAGCCTCTAGCATGTGGATGTATCCTTGGAAAACGTTTGAACATTTCAGTGAGAGGATTGACAACAAATAAACTAAAGTCAGACCGAGCCACAAAAAATAAACCATCACAGGCAGCCTTGAGACCTAGGGTTTTCATGCCCCACCTATCCCACTTGCAGGGAACCCTCAGCTCAAACCAACGAGTTGAGGCAATGTTGAAAGCCCATATGTCAATTTATTGTTATTAATGAAAATGCATCTATCTCTTCTATCATAGACCGATTGGAAACATCCGGAAGCATAAACAGCAGCCAAATAATTAGAAATTGATATTGAAGTTATCAAATCAGCCAATGAGAATCTTGAAAAAATGTTCTCCAGTATACCATTTGGAAGTTCTTGAATGACAGGGCAATCGCTTGTGCAAAGGGGCCTGGAATATTGATCTGGTGTGCCTCTGGAAACCCTTTTGCGTTTTGGAGATGTGTAATAATAACGCTTAAATTCTTCAATAAGAACAGGCAATGGAATGTATTGAGCAAAGCGATGACCGCTTCTCTCCATTCACGGGTGTGGATAGCTTTGCGATTCCCTGCAAATTTTTGTACATTATAGGGATGGCCTAGACCTTGTAAAGATTCTCATTTTCGACTCTGACTTGTCTTCCAAAGCCTGCAACTCTTGTGAAATCTTCACTGCTTGGGCTGGAGATAAGACCCTGGCTATCCTCCTCCTGCAGAAAAATCCACCCTACATGGCCCTCCTCATCCTCTTGGCGCTCCTCCTTCTGTAGAAAAATCCGCCCTGCATGGCCCTCCTCATCCTCCTGGCCCTCCTCCTGCAGAAAAAGATCCTGTAGCACATGACAGACCGGCTAGGTAGACAGACGAGATGCGCTGGGTTTAATTAATTTTTTAACTAATAACTGTTATTTAATGTTTTCTTTGGACGACAGATAATTGTTCAATCGTCTAACAATAGATCTGATGGTTAAGATTAGGACAGAAAGGCATTTAGGGGAGTTCATTTCAGAGGGAAACGCCTTACGGCGTAAAAATATTAGTTAGATTTAAATAATTTTAATTTATAAAATAAATTAATATATAAAAAAATTAATTTAATTTAAAATCGTCGCTACATCTATATTGTTAGTGTATTTTTATACCAATGAAGATAACTACGGTAATTAGATTAAGTAGGTATTTTTATCACCTTGATTATGACTATATTAATATGGATTACTTACTTTCAGTTATCATGTGTAGCAGACTTGTTTTTGTTATTTAACATGATAAGTGATAGCAGTAGTTTAATGATTATGTTTTTTGTCTTGAAAATTATAGAAATTCTGGTTATATTTTGAAAAAAAATAGGTAGGGATTTCTATAAATCTAAGTAAGCCTTGTCAAATCTCATAATTTTAAGTGCTTTAAAAGTTTTTGATGGGGCTGAATCCATTTCCACCATCAAAAACATGATTCAAATAATGTTTCCACAAAAAAATTTGAAAATTTTTAACCTTGATTCAAGCCACTTTTGGTTATCCAAACAATTCCTCAACATCCAGAGACAACTCCTAAATAATATACCCATCATTGTTTTGTTATGGCATTGGCTTATTTTTTCCTCATATTAAAAAACATCTTATCCACATCTTTACTAAATTTTTGGCAGTACTTTATTTTCATGGCTTACGATATGGAAAAAGTAGTGGGAATCATTTTGAATCATTTTAACTACATCTTTTATTTTTTACATATATGAATAAATAGTACTTTATTTTCATGGCTTATGATATGCAAAAGGCAATGGGAATCATTTTGAATCATATCAATAAATAAATAAAATAATTCATGAGAATAATTTGAATAGTTTTATTTTTTGGTTTGGTTTATATATAAGTATTGTTATTTTTCAAAAAATTTGTATTTGAATATTTTAATGTTGTTTAGTTGTAATATTTATTTTTGTTTTTCAAGATTTAATTAAAAAAAAAATATTATTATAATTTTTTTAATTATGTTGATAGATATGTTTATTTTTTAATTAGGGTTTTAAAAATTTTAATTTAGTTATTAATATTATTAAGTGGTTATTAGGGATTTTTTCTCGGTTGAATATTTTAGAATATTCTAAAAAATAGACATAAATCAAAGGTTGATATTTGATCTTAAAAGTAGTTATTTCATTTTTACTTTTTAAAGTAAATTCATTAATTAAAAAAATGTCATATGAACACGAATTATGGTATTTTTAGTCCATGATATTGTAACAAATCCTATTTATAGTATAAGCAAATTCTCTACTGTATAGTGGGGGTGATTGTTCATAGTTAAGAATCTTGTTACATGTATATTTTTAAATGTATAGATGTGTAACTCATATATTAAATTCTTTTATAACTAGGGTATTCATATAAATTAAATGGTTGAAAAAAGTGGATGAACATTAATCTATAATAAACATCAAAACGCATATTACATGATACATGTCATGTTGCTAAAAAAAATCCTAAAAAATAACTAAATTATAACTACTATAATATTATTATTATTGTTGTTAGGTATTGTCTACTAAGGCCACAATTTCACTAAAAGAAGGAGGTTGTAGCCAAAACAATTGTGGCTTATTTAGACTACACATTATTATTATTATAAAATAATTAATATATAAGTCAAACATACTTACATTTAAAAAAGCATGGAACAAGATTCTTAATCATGGATATTTCCCCTTACTTTACCATGGATATTCCTAATTTGTAAATAGGCTTTGTTACAATACCATGGGCCAACGTTGTGGCTTATCAATACTGCACTCCTAATAAACCATAAATCACTTCATATGGAATTTGTTCATAAGACCTTTATTTTTCTAATTAATCAATTTGACTAAAAAAACAAAAAGAGCATAACTACATTGAAGATAAATTCCAAAATGTTTTTAGTATTCACATATCTAAGATTGAGATTCAACTCAAGAGTACTTATGCTCTTTCTTAAATTTTATTTAAATTGATTAATTAAAAAAATTCATATGAAAGTGTGCCATGTAAATGTGAGTTATAGATTTTTGGTGTTGTGCTAGTACTAAGTTGTGGTATTGTAATAAATTGTATTTACAGTTAGAATCTCCATAGTAAAGTAGGGTGAATCTCCATAACTAAAAAAAATTGTTACATGCTTTCTAAAAATATATATGTTTAACTAACCTATCAATTCTTTTAATAATAATAATAATTATTATTATTATTAATAATTTATTTTTTTAATTGGTAAATCGCGCAAAGTATAGAGAGGATATATACATATTTTATGTCTATCCTATACATCAACCATTTAATCTTATATGGCAGCCCTACTTTTCATGCAATCAAATTCAATCAAATTTATTTCAATTATAAGATTATAGTAGGAATATCCTATTAATAACAATACCCCTTTTCATTCTTAATTGTAACATATACATATACATATACATATACATATACATATACATATACATATACATATATATAGTAGTGTTTTATTAGTTAGATTGCATTTTTTTTAATGTACTGGAATTTGTTTTTGGGCATTTAGATTGTGTATGCTACATAGTTTAAACTTGAAATTACAGAGGTTTATTGAATTTCAAACAAAATTGTGTAAAAGATATATATATACATGAACACATTGTGTAGTGTTTTATTATTTAAATTTCATTTTTTAATGTATTGGAAATATTTTTGGGCATTTATAATGTTTACGTTACATATTTTATTGAATTTCAAAAATAATTGTCGAAAATATATAACCGAAAAAGACCAGAATATAAGATAGAATATAGTATAGTGAGACTACTTAAAATATTTTAACCACAACAATTTATTTTTTAATTTTTTTTATATAATATATACATAGTTTTTTGGTTTTTAACCATATATATCATATACATAATTGATATTGAAACATTTTAATTAACATGAATATTGCAATGTTTTATTTTTTGAGTTTATTGTACAGGTTAAATATTTTATTATTATTAAATATATTTTAACACAATATTACTTAGCGTTGTGTATTGAAATAATTTTTTTAATGATATGTGCTAAAAAATTTTATAATTATTAATATTTTTAAATACATGGTAATTTTATTTTAAGACTTAAATGAATTACACATTTCCTTAATGGTTAAGAATAGGTTCAAATACGATTATTGGTTAACACCGAGAGGAAGTAGCGTTGTTTCCCGCTCTACAAATCCTCGAGGTCTGCATCTTGCACGTTTTGCAGACAGCGAGTGCACCCGTCCTCTGTCACCCTAATCCCTGCGGGCGTGACCGCTTGGGGCTCTCCTGCATGCTACGGTCAGACTGGTCCATGGAGGACCGCGCTATTGCCCACTAGCTTTTGACAAGTCGGTTCCTAGGGCTTGCGTCCATGGAGGTGCTAGGCACTCCCCAAGCACCTCTTCCTTCTCCTCCATCGCTCTCACCTTCTGAGGCCTTCAATCGGCTCTTGGCTAGGCTCCCAAAGAAGAAGAATACTGAAGCTGTGAAATTTGTAAAAAAGTTGGATGATATTCCTGTGATCTCCCTTCCTCTAGAAACCCCGATCCAAGCTGCATTGTCTTTGGCCAAATGGGCTCTCATCGGTCAGTTCACTGGGCTATGGTCGTCCCCAAAATCTACTTAGAGTTGGGTCAACAGAAACTAGGTGCTGCTAATCAAAGAAAGTGTTACCTCTTACTTTCTGGGGAGAGGATACTTCCTCTTCGAATTCACATCAAAGGACGACAAAGATCTAATCTTCCAAAACGACACCTAAATTCATGGGCCCTCAGGGTTTGTATCTGAATAAATGGACTCCAGACTTCGATCCGGAAGTAGATGTGCCCAAACCAGTCCCGGTGTGGGTTAGACTTCCAAACCTCCCAGTGCATTGTTGGAATTGGGACTCTCTGAGGCACATTGAAAATGCCCTGGGGAAATTTATAGACCGAGCGAACAATAATGACCAATATGACTGTGCCAGGATCTGTGTAGAAGTAGATCTAGAGGTGGGGCTACCAGAGGCCATCACAATAAAGGTCGAAAGTTGGATGCACTTGTACAAACTGGACCATGAGCAGCTGCCCTTCAAATGCCAGAAATGCCATGTTTATGGTCACTTCGCCAGAGGCTACCCGACCAACAATGAGGCTGTACAGGGGAAGGAGGACGGATGGAATCAAGTCAAGTGCTCCAAACCTTATCTCAAGACACAGAAGCCGAGAGTCCCTAATGGCAAAGGACCTCATCTGGCCTCTGCTCAGCAAATCCCACCCAACCCTGCTCCAGAAAATAAGTTCGATCCTCTTAACTCGCAACCAAAGGACACCGAGGAGGTCAGGGTCTAAAAGGAGACAGAAACTACTTAGGAGATCGAGATCCAAAAACCAGTTTCTTCAAGCAAAGGTACCCCCTCAGCCTCCCTCAAAGGAACAAGTGTTGAAGACCCCAAAGGTATGACTTTAGAAGATGAGGAAGAAGAGTAGGAAACAGACGAGTCAGAGGAGGAAGGGGAAATAGGAGAGTCCCAAACCTTGGTAAGAAGATCTACAAGAGGCCGAAAAACTGACAGGGAAAAAATAGAGTAGGAGACTTACAAAGATAAGCTATAGGGCAGCCAGCCAACTCTGGAAAAACTGCTAGCCTTAAAGCCTAAGATGTTGAAAAATCAGCCCCAAGGCTCCAAGGGAGCCCATCAAAAACATAAATAATGAAGGTCATCTCCTGGAATTGTAGAGGTATGGGGAGTAAAGTTAAGGAAGAAACCATGAGAAGCTTAATAAGAACATAAACTTAAGACATACTTCTCATCTAGGAGACTAAGCTAGAAGACATAGTCTTCCTACAAGCAAGCAAGAAACTTTGGTTTAAAAGTGAAGCAAGAGCAATCTCTGCCCAGGGCACCTCGGGAGGGATTGTTACTCTATAGAACGCCAACAAATTTGCAGTCACCTTTGAGGCTAGAAATACTCATTGGTTGCTGTTGAAAATGCAGAATCTGGATACTAAGGAAATCTTTTTCCTTTTCGATGTATACTCTCCAGTCAATGTTGGAGAAAAAAAGGACTGTTGGGATTCTATAAGGCACCAAGATGACTTGATAAACCTGGAAAATATAATTATTGTTGGAAACCTCAATCTCACTCTTCACTCATCTAAAAAAAGGGGAGGCAGCGCAGGCCAAGATCCGGCAAGGGAATGGGTGGAGGATCTTATGCAGGACTAGGACTTGCTGGATATGAAACCTTCTTCCGATAAGTACTCTTGGTCTAAAAAAAGAGTGGGCCCTGGTCATATTGCTGCCATATTAGATAGATTTTTTATTCAAAGCTCCTATTTGTTACTAGGTTTAGAACCCATAATGCACATTCTTACTAGCAGCATCTCGGACCATAAGCCCTTAAATCTAGAGCTCCTAGCCCATCTTGATCTGGGTCCTTTTCCCTTTAGATTTAGTCCCCTCTAGGTCAAGGAGCCAAACTTCATGCAATCAGTCAAGGAATGTTGGAGTCAGCCTGTCAAAGGATCTCCTTTCTATATCTGGGAGAAAAAGCTCAGAAGGGTAAAAGGAGTTCTAAAACGTTGGGTCAAAACCTTGTCCAACCTGGATGCAAAAAGAAAAGCCATTAAAGCCTCTCTTGTCTCTCATCAAACTCGTTTGGAGAATGCTATAGTCACAGAGGATCTATTAGATCAAGAAGCTCATCTGCAACAGTGCTTTCATAAGGCCTGTTTAGCTGAAGAAGAATACTGGAGATTAAAATCTCGAAATCTCTGGCCTAAAGCAGGGGATAGGAATACTGCTTTTTTCCACAAACAAGCCTAGGCTAGGAAATGCTTCAACACTATTTTTGAGATTAAGGAGGATAAAGACGCTCACAAGGATTTTGAATACATTAAGAAAGAAGCCTTTTCTCACTTTCAAAACTTGTATAATGAAGATAAGGATCTACACCAATACTCAGATCTGTTAGATATTATTCCCTCTGCAATTTCTCCTCATATGAATGAGATCGTGGAGGCAAAAGTCACTAAAGATAAAGTGAAAAAGGCCCTTTTTGATATGGATCCGGATAAGGCCCCTGGGCCGGATGGCTTCTCTGCTAGTTTTATCCAAGCTTGCTGGCCAATTGTTGAAAAGGATCTTCTCAAAATGGTTCAAAAGTCTCAAAATACTCAGAAAATAGGAGGCAGCACAAACTTCACTTTCTTAGCCCTCATAACCAAGGAAAAAGGTGCCAACAATTTCAGCAGATTCCGTCCGATTTCCCTATGCAATACTAGGTACAGAATAATCCCCAAAGTAATTGCAAATTGGTTGAAGCTCATTCTTCCCAAAATAATTCCAGAGAATCAAGGAGGCTTCATCCAAGGAAGACAGATTGTGGACAACTTCACCCTTGTTCAAGAGGCAATTCATTCAAGTCTTCTTCTAAAAGAACAAGGTATGGTGATTAAACTTGATTTAGAAAATGCCTTTGATCGAGTAAATCATAGATTTCTTTTAAAAGTCATGAGCAAGTTTGGTTTTGGAGAAAATTTCATTAAATGGATTCGGGCATGCATCTCGGAGCCATGGATTGCTCCTCTTGTAAATGGAAGAGCCACTAATTTTTTCAAACTTCGAGAGGGCTTAGGCAGGGGTTTCCTCTCTCCCCTCTGCTATTTGTCATCCAAGCCTCTGTTCTCAGCTTCCTGTTAAACAAAAAGGTGCAAGATCAAGATATTAATGGACTGTGTATTGCAAGAGGACTCAAAAACATAAATCATGCTTTGTTTGCGGATGACACTCTGCTCTTGGGTACTGCCTCTCTTTCCTCTGCCTCTAAATTTAAAGCAGTTTTGGATGAATTCAGTGAGGGCTCAGGCAACGTTGTAAATAAGAGCAAATGTCACATCTTCAGCTGGAACACTATGCCCAGATTGCTCTCTGCTATTTCTAGATGTTTGGGTTTTGCAGCCTCCTCTTCTTGGTCCTCTTTCAAATACTTGGGTCTCCATGTATTTCATAAGGGACCTGCAAGCAAAGACTGGCTCCCTCAGCTTGAAAAATTCAAGTCCAAGATCCAAGCCTCGGGTTACTCCTGGCTCAATTCTGCTAGCAAATATGTCCTAATTAAATCTGTGCTTACCAGTCTACCCTTATTTCAATTTGATGGGCTTCTCGCTCTGGTAATCATATTAAAAAAATGGAAGAGTACATGTGGAGGTTCTTTTGGAAGGGAGGAAAACAGAATGAAAACAAGATTCCCCTTATCAGTTGGGAAACCATCTCCAAACCACTGTGGGAGGGTGGTTTGAATTTCAAAAATCTCTGTCAGCAGAATGTGGCTATGGAAACTAAGATTATCTCGAGGATCATTGCACCCAAGCCTGGCTAGGCCCAATTGGCTCTCTGGAAAAAGTATTTCAGAGGTCCTCGCTCTAGATGTTTAGACAATGTGATTCATTTTCCTAACATGGCTTTCCTTAAACTGTATGTTAAAGTTGCCCCTATAGTTAATGCGCACTCCTACTGGATCCCAAGAAATGGCAAAAAGATCAACATTTGGTCTGATAAAATCATGAATATGGACCCAATTGAAGACAGAGCCTCCATCAGAGTGCTAGGATGCTGGATGGATAGAGAGGGGTTGTGTTTGTTGTGGGATATTTCTCTTTGGAGCGATTCTGTTAGGGCAAGTTGGAAACTTATTGAGGTGTCGACTCATCTGATGAACGAATGGTCCACGTTGCTTGATCTCTTGCACAGATTGGCACCCAAGCACATGAGAAAAAGAGATTCGAAAGGCTGGGGGCCGAATGCCAAAGGCTACGCTGTCTCCATGGGGTATGCCAAGCTAAATTAGAGGCCTTATGTCCCCCTTGACCCAGCACCTTGGCAGAGTATCTGGAGTTGTCTTTCATGGCCCAAAGTCGACTTCTTTGCCTGGCTTCTTTGCCATGGCAAAATCCTAACGTATGACATATTGCAGAGAAAAGGGTTCTGCGGTCCCTCCATCTGCTCGTTGTGTAATGAAAATGCAGAGACAAAAATCCATTTAATCCTTGAATGCAACTTCTCTAAGCAGATCTGGTTCTCCTTTATTCATAATTTGGATCCCAATTTCTTGCTTCCTTGCTCCACTACTGATCTTTTTCCTAATTGGGCAATCAAATATCCTGGCCCATCTCCTAAAAATCAGATAATCAAAACTGCATGGGTTGTCCTTCCAAAGGTTATTTGTTGGCAGATATGGCTAGAACGTAACAGAAGAATTTTCAGAAATACAAAGCAGGATCACAAGGCCTTAGAAATCAAGATTAAATTTCATGTAAAGGAGTGCTTGACTAATATAAAAGATGATTCTAATCTTAGCCAATAAGACATCGCTTGGGGATCATTTCTTGACTTACAATTTCAATCAGCAGTTAGAAATGTCCCTCCTCTTAAAGACTGGCAAATAAGGAAATCTGAAACTGACTTTCAAGACTGGCTCAAATTGCACTCAAGGCACTCTCTCTCTTTTGATGGGGCAGAAAAGGGCAATCTGGGCAAAGCTGGTGCAAGAGTTGTTGTTGTAAATTCAATTGGGAAAAAAATCATTCCTATGCTTGGGGACTTGGACATTCATCCAACACTCAAGCTGAGGCCTTGGCCCTCTTTCAAGGCCTCAAGATCCTCAAAGATTTAAACATAAATGAAGCTAATGTTATAGGCGACTCCCAAATCATTATAAACGCAATGGTTTCCAATTCCCCAACTTTGGATCTTAAACTAGCAAGGCTGATAACCAGAATTAAGGGCTTGGAAAACGCTTTTCAGAAGTTGAATTACTACCATGTGCTAACAACTCATAATAAAGTGGCAGACATTGAAGCCAACAAAGCTGCCCTCCTCTCTGCCGGGGTCAAGATGAAAGACGAAGAAGAATCATGGGAACCCATCCCATAAGCTGATTACTGCCATGTTTTACTGCTTGCTCTTAAATAAATTTGCTTGTATCTTCAAGTGGGGAAAAATCTATGAAATCGATTCTATAGATTCCTTATCAAGGAAGAATTCTTCAAGCTTCAGCTACATCCTCATTCTTAGCAGTGAGATGCAACAGGATACATACATCCTCAATGTAATCAGATTTTCGACATTTAGGCCAAGATGAATATAAATACTCCATAACCATTTCTATCCAAAAAAAAGGAATAGGTTCAAATACAAAGGAGCTTAAAGTATGTATGTCTCTATAATTTTTAATAGTTAATTATTGGAGGTAGGTCTTTTCTCCCACAAACATGGGTTCCAGACACCAATTTGATGTCTAGCTTAATCATTTTCTTAAAATTAAATTATTATTATTATTAAATAACTAATTTCTTTTTCTTTTTATTAATTCTTCCTTTTAGACACTAAAATATTTTATTATGGTTAACATTAAATAAATATTATTTTATTTTAACTTTATCTATATATTACATTATAAAAAAAGTGATATTAAAATAGATTAATTAACATAAATATTGTCACACAGAATGAGTCGAGGTTGCGGACAAGATCAACCTTCTTAGTATCTAAAGATATCTAGTGACAAGCAAACCAGTCAAAAACTATCTTTCTATAAATATGCAATTAAAAACAAAGGAAAACAAGTATTTTAGGCCTACCTTGGGTCCAATGCAAGTTTTTGGAAGCCTCACTCCCTCGCTCCAAATGAGCTTCCTTGAAGTATAATTCTGCAAACACAAACAAGCAAACAATTAAATAGCACCTGAAAATCCAATATCGTAAAGCATATTCATCATAATGATCAAGGAGATTATGAAACAAACCACATAAGACAATTTTTTGAGAAAAATGAATCTGATTGTATTAATTCAAATGAAGAAGAACTTTACAACCTGTGCCTTGATGTTGTACAAGCTCCTCCCAGGGTCCGACAAGAAGTCTCCTCTACTTTGAAAAGTTTCACTCACTTCCCAATGAAACCAAAAGGTATGTGATCTCTCCTTTCAAGTTTAACTAGGAAGTCCCAATTCCATCAACGTTTACCCTCAAAATGTTCAGCTTCTAACCTCCCCAGCAACTGACCCAATGCCTTAATTTATAGTGCAATGGAGGGAAGTTACTAGGTCCTCCTTCAAAGGGATAAAGCCCTCCTTCAAAGGGATAGCTCCTCCTATCAAGGGATTAGCTCCTTCTCTTTTGGGATGCATGAACCACCTTGGAGCGAACAATCCACGTCAAAAACCTTCTAGAAACATCTAGAATTAACCCAAAAGTGAGTTTTTTAGGATAAACTTGCGCCTTTTTTACTTTTACAGGGGTACGCACCCATCCCTTTACAGAAAGAGCATGCAGGTACGCAGGTAACATGAACAAAGCGTGCGAGCCCAGAGGAAAAAGTGAGAGAAAGTGCGGAACCAGAGTAATATTGATTTTCAATGTCTTTCTCTCATTTGCAAAGCTTGACATGAGGAGCTAAGGTCTGAGACTTGCTTAGGAGGCTAGTATAAGTGATGATAGACCCATACTGACTGCAAATAATCAGGGTGACGATATTTTTGCGTAATAGATTGCCCCCTAAAGTGCGAAGTCTGTAGTAGATGGGGATTTCATTTATCATTTAAGAAGAGTGAAGTACTTTTCATTTCGAGGTATCTTGAGGAGACCTGGTTGGAACTGTAAAAACATTCAAATGAAAAAAAAAAAAAAAAAAAAAAATAAAATATATATATATATAATATATATATATTATTATATATAAATATATATATATATATATATGATATATATATAATATATATATATATATATAAATATTATATAGATATATATATATATATATATGGAGATCATATCATCGCTGAGGTAGGCATTCCCATACTCAGATCAAAACTAACTAGAAAACTAACTATTGTTCTGATATAGGAACGATCTTGTAATACATCACAAGTATAGACATATGTAGACACAGTATGGACGCAACCATCTATTTATGAATAGTCTACAACATAATGAATACAAAATTCCTCGCAACCTGAATGGTGGAAACTAGATCCAGGGTCTTCATTTCTACTTCTCGAAATAGTACGATTCTATCTATGCGAATGAATGTGTCGAAGTCGAACATGGTAGAAACCACTTGATTACCAGTCGATGATGTAAACTGTTAACAAGTGTGAGAGAAACCACCAATAATGACGATGGCTCTCAAAGTACTCAGTACAATCCATGAGATGTGATTAGATGTGTCGATGTCGAACATGTCACGGAATCCTTTGATTGAAGGTTAATGATGCAACCTATCATCAAAGGCGAGAAACCTGCCATTGAGGCATGCAAATCCCAAGGTATTGGCGATTCCTAGATCATATTTCTAGATAAAGAGCTGAAGTCGATAGAAAGCGATCCGTCATAGGCAAGCCTTCGACACGAAATCATAGATCAAGTTTGAAGAAATTTAGTTGCAAGGACTGACTCAGTGATGGTTAATATGGATGACAGATATTATGCAGATGAATGGCTTATTCGCACTGAACTCTTGAACACATAACGACACAACAGATGGTTTGGTGACGATTGACCCAAAGTTAATACCCAGAAACTAGCTGAAGACTTTCAATGTGGTTTCATCAACTGTTAGGCAAAGGATTTCCCAACCCAGGTGAATGAAAGTGTCGTGTTCAAGAGTGGTTACAAAGTATGACAAACAGACTCATTTTTCTCTCTTTTCCCACACCATTTCTGGCAAGTACCTCTTTATTTTTTACAAGCTTGAGGAGGATAACATATGCTTGATTATAAGCTCACCCTTCGGGTGAGTCCAACTTAGTTTAAATTCGGACCCTAAGAAGGAGTGGTCTGTTCCTGTTTGTAATAGAACAGGTCCTTTACTGTCGAAATTTAACGTGTCCAGTATAGGAGAAACTCGACGTTTTTCATTTTTAGAGAGACTGAAAAAACTTAAGAAGACTCCAGGGTTTGACTTTTTCGTAAATTTGTGTCTCTCAAGCCCGAAAAAGTGTAAAATAATACTTGAGAGAACCACTTGATCTTTTACGACCAAGGAGTACTTTTCGTTATTAGTGTCTTTGATTCGAAAAAGTAAAAAAGCGACCAAGGACACGTCGTTTTCTAACCAATATCGAATTTGAAACGACAAAAATCCGGCGATCTTTTTATGTTTTTGCAGTCGAAAAAGAGTTGTAAATCGACAGTCTTTTAATTCCATTTTAACGAGCTTAAAAGAAAAACTCAGCAATCATTTCATGTTTTAGGAGACAGAAAAGGGCTTAAAAGGTGACTCTAGTTGAAAATGACAGATTTCGCCTGAATAATCTTGTTATCTTGCACAAAAACACAAACATTACTCATACCTGCTTGAAAGAGATAAAAATGTCGTAATAATATCTTTTTAAAGTGAAACATAAACAAATTTGAAATTTATTTACTCAAAAAACTTATAAAAAG